>JAECUM010001480.1:0-191024 GCA_016617855.1 Megalonaias nervosa
TTTTTTTTAAATTTTATTTATAATGCTGTTCTGCAATACTACATTTTAATTCTTGCGTTAAGCGCTACTACTCAATGTCGCTCGTAAAATATATCTGCAGAAAGATTTATTGCAATGCCAATGCTTTACGAGTCAGATTTGGTTCTTCAAGTTGTTAAAAACTTAAGTCTGTTTCTAACCTAGGTTTTAGTACACGGACTGACCTTATCCAATGTCAGGTCATTTTGTCACTGATGTTTCTCTTTTGTTCCTTTGTTTGCTTGTTTGTTGTTTAATACGCTGAATGAAATGTGACCTTTGAAGAGAGGCAGTAGAGTCAAATCTTTCACACTGTCAATCTAAGTCAGAATTTGGTGTGAATCTACGTTTTTTTTTAAAAAGTTTGTGACATCGAAGTTACGCATCGTACATATTAAATAGGATAGATAGAAGAACAAACACACATTTAAGGACAGTGATTGGGTTACATTCACAATTCAAACACAAACACATCCGACACTGACATTAATGCTGCACGACGCTAAGTGGAATTTCCAATATCTGTCGCTTGTGATTTAATACGATCAGTGAAATGGGACCTATGAACTGTTGAGACGAGACGAGTTAAATTGCTACATTGCCAAACTAAAGTCAGAATCTGGCGTGAAGTTACAGCTTTTCTGTAAAGTTGTGACATCGAACTTATACATCGCAACTTTCGTTCTCTTAACACTAAGCTTTTGGATAGACTTATTGTGTCAAACGAAACATTGAGAGAGAGAGAGAGAGAGAGAGAGAGAGAGAGAGAGAGAGAGAGAGAGAGAGAGGGGGGGGGGGAGGGAGGGAGGGAAAGATACTCCAAAAATGGGTTGGCAACAAATAAAGCCCCTAATGTAAACATTAAGAAACCCCATTGAAGAGGGAGGATTAAAGTTAATATTAATTATATTTTTATAAATAGGAATGAAAACAAAATATTGCTTCAAAATCACAGAAGTCCATTTTTTCTTGTTTGCTTACTTTTTGAATTTGTTCACCGACACGGAATATTCCTCTGCCATTTTATTCTTTATATCTTGCTTTATAAAAATTTCCTACTGTAATAACTTCTTATGTATTTTCTTCCTTCTTTTTATGCTTCTGAAGTTACCTGTTGTTATAATTTATTCACTTTTTATAACTCTGTGTAGGTGAATGCCCTTTTTCTTGACAATGAAAACAGGTATCTTTATGTTTGTCACTCATTTACCCTGTCTTCGATGTTTATTTTCTTTGACGTAGTGGCCAATTTGCTTTAGTGAAAATTTGAGTCTATCTGGATTCATAGTCCTGATTATAAAATATAGTCTAATGTCAACCATTCTCACTCCGATTAACATAATTATGCTGGTTTCCGTACCGAAACACGAATAGAATCAATGTTGATGTTGAAATTGAGACAAGAAAATCCATCTCTAAGGATTAAAATTTTAATTTTTTCCTGATTATTTGTCTTCTGGTGTTGCCAAACAGAAACAAGTATTATCTCAGTAATACAAGGGTTACCGATGGGGCTATGTAGACTAGCACCAGTAACCGTTGTCCAATATCCGGCGACGTATCCAACACCCCCTTACCTACTATACAACACGCCATTTTAAGTGGCCAGTAACTAGTTATCTACTATGCAAAATCCACACTATACCATCAACACACCTTGGAGTAACCAATGTCCAATGCCATACTATCCATCACCACAAACTTTACCATCAACATCCCGGTCTGAGTGACAAAACCCAGTTATCTAATATCCAACACTCATACGATACCATCAACACGCCTTTGGAGTGACCAGTGCCCATCCTAACTGTATTCTGTACTATCAACGCTAAGTAAACGCTTCCGCTATCTGGAGATTTACTGTTCCATTTCGGATATTGTATCTACACTGACCAGCTCAGAGGACATGCCTCTATGTTAAAAGTAACAAAACAGTTCGAAACACTTGGCCATATTACTTTGTTTATTTTCTTGACTTGCTAAGGCTACAGCTAATAAGTCCTGATTGCAATTTAAACTACTTAAACCTCTTCGTAAAAATGTGTTAGCGTCTTTTTTTTTTTTTTCTTTTTTTTTTTTTTTTTTTAAACAACAAAATTTATCATGCTTATTAAAGCATTTCCGTTTGGAGGTACGCAGTTTTACATGCTGTCAAGCTCTTAATTTTCAGAGGTAAGTAAATATTGCATTGTGTCTACGGTCCCATAATGATTAATAGCTGTGACCGGTTTTGAAGAAAAAATTAAGTTTGAACATAACTGTGCCAATATCAACGACCATATCCATCTGCTCATGAAACAATCTGGGAAGTCTTTGAACAAATACAAATCAGTTTGATGTGTTTGGCAATTCACCTCTGGCCGCGTGTACCACGTATGTTACAATAGCAAAGGCCGAGATTGTTTCTATTATGACTTTGTCTCATTCAGTCGCCATATGGTTCCTTGTGAACGAAAGTAGTTTAGAATATAGTTCTCAGATGAATTACAGTCAATGTTTCTTTCTCGGCGACGAAAAGGCAGATAATGTTCCGATTGCAAGTATCAATAAGGGATGGGAAATGGCAATGGAAACAAGGAGTATAGATTTTATGTATATTTAATAAATAGTGTATGCATGACCTTTGTCCGTGATTCAGTGTAGAATTCCAGACTACCTGACTTTTGTCATTTTTTTTTTAAAGAAAAAGCTGTTTGCTTCGATTTAAGTTCAATGTCTAACATTACTTACAAACTTAGAATGTTCGAGAAGTGAACTTGTTTACAATTTTATGCAATTTTTTATTTAAAAAGACCCACATTCTGGGCAGTTTATTGTTTCTTAAGTCAAGTAAAATTATTATTTATAGGATGGGGTAAACAAGTATTCATTTATCTTTTTTAAGTTCAGTCTGTGGAATCTTTTACTGTTGTGTTCAGATATAATCTGAGAGAAATAGTTTATTTAAATTATTCGTCGGAATTACAAAGTGCTCATTGACATTTTGGACTCAAAACACTTCTTTAGGATTTTATATGTATTCTCTCTCTCTCTCTCTCTCTCTCTCTCTCTCTCTCTCTCTCTCTCTCTCTCTCTCTCATGGTGTGTGCGTGTTTTCCCCGTTCAACACGTCGTTCTGCTTTCGAATATTGATTCATTGTCAACATATTACTTTATGCCTGTCCTTAACGTCGAACATTAATAAATCGTGAAAGCCATGATACCTGCGAATTACCTGCAAACCTATTTATATGTTTACTTATCTCATCACTTTATCAATAATTATAATAAAAAATACAACCAATTCGAAAAAGAACCAAGTTTTAATTTCCAAATCAAACAGATGGATATGCCATTCTTTCCAGCAAATATTCTGTGACAGCCACTTTGTATCCGAAGATATAAGGTAATTTGTCGGCATTAAGACTTCTTCCAATCGTTTTTTTGAAGCCCTTGTACGTATATTTATAAGTTTTTGACTAAAAGACATCACATATACGTGCGTTAAACCATCCCATCTTATCAACAACAACAAATTATCGCCTTGGTTCTCCCCTTTAAAACATCACCTACGTCATAAAATAAAATATAAAGCGAATACTGTTTCAATCAAACATGTCATCTTGTGGAAAGTGTTTATATCACTTATTAATTTTATTCATGCTCTTTATACTCTTACATCCTAATGCAGATCATTCCGACAACAGATGAATATAAAGGCTTACGTCTTCTTTTTTATTAGTGGGAAATGGTGATAGTTTTGTGGCTTACAGGCGAAGATGACAGGATAGTATGAGATTTGTATGTCTATCTGTCGCCACTAATACAACAAAACGGAATGATACAGTAGAAAAAGGCGATATTCTTGAAGGATAGGGTGGATGCCCACACCCCGATTAAAAAAAAAAAAAAAAAAAAAAAAAAAAACAAGTTCACATATATTGGTTTCAACCAAAGGAGGAAAAATTACTGTGGACGCTCCTCATGTGTGGATCAATAGGAATATCACGTACTACCACCACCAAACACCCGTTTGAATCACAGGGGATCGTTAAAAAGGAAAATTAGGAGTATCCGTCAATGAATTGAAGGCTGGGAGTCCAACCTTATACTGTTAAAGGTTAGACCACACACAGATCCCATCCCTCAATTCATTGACGGATACTCCTAATTTTATTTGTATTTGTGGTTTGAACCATATCTTTTGATACAGCCTGAGGTGAGACTGCGAATGGCGATAATATGGTTGCTACTTTCTTTTCGCTGTCCGTAAGGTTTCTTTTGGTTGAGACGTACGCAACGTATGCTGGGTATTCCTTGATCAGAGGTGCTCAAAAGGTGGAGGGATAGATGACTAAGATTAAATTTAAAGATGGCGGCGCCCATGAAACATGCTGCGCCAGTGGGAAAAATCGTATTTGAAAAGTCAAATTTCAGTGAAAAGAAAAGTAGACATCTGCAACACATAACTGATCACTATTTCAATTACAGCGTGAGTTTTAAAACGCACTGAGCATTCATCTTCAAGAACAGTGATCGTAATTCTTTACCACATATGTTATGCTGGACGAACTTAAGGAGTCACGCTACTAATTCAGTTCCCATAGTAAACCTATGCAAACACCATGATATTAAAAATTTAATAACTTAAAATTTCTGAGTGCCCATGATCAAACCTATATTTATCAGTATAGATGAAACCTGGATGTCAGCTTCAGTGTATAGGAAAGGATATGAACCGCGGCAATTTCTGGACCTGCTTGTGTTTGAAACATGTGCTTTCAATTCCGCACCAAAGAGTTAGGTGCTAACTTTAGTAATGAGTGTTCCAAACTCAAGACTGTTAAAGGACTGGAATTCCATCAATAAAAACAATGTCTCTATTTTTTTTCACTTACAACCAGGATAAGCTCTCAAAAGATTCTTTTTCCTAAAACATAACTTACATTATTAACCAATCCTGGCCACCCAAACCCATATATACTCTATTAAATGTTCACCCGTTTCCAGGCTGGTTCCCATTTTTCCATACCATTAGTACCGTGTGTCCTTAAGCACTTTCTTTCACCTTTTCAAAAACATACTTCTTTCATAGTGATATCTATCATTACTTTGGAAACATTGGTTATTTTAGCGAAGTATGGGTAAGAAGTCACAGTGATATATTCCCTCATACTCTTCTTAATGAGCTTTCATCCACACGACCCCTTGTCGTGAAGCGGTCTAGTCCTACAACGCAAGACATATCACCCCGATATTTTTCTTCTGGGTGGGTGATGGGTCCTACTGTCTAACTAACGGCGCTGTGTAGCGTGTTTTGATGTCGACTAACAGTGTAACAAAAGTCAAATTTTCAGGAATATCACACACAACTGGCAACCAATAACGACGCTTTTCTACAAAGTAAAGTTATCATGTTTTTGTCAGATTTACCCTCATGTCTTTTCTCTAATAAATTCAAATTCTCACAAAAAAAATGGACCTGTTTTCAAGTTTCGTTGGCCTACATTTCAGTTGGCTGGAAAGTGATGAAAGCTGGGAATGCCGAAATCGAGTTATTTGAAATATTATTCTTTTAATGAAACGAATAAAAAATCTATTATGCCTATTGGAACAATAAGCAGAGTTTCGTTTTGTTCAAGGAACAGATCCCTTGTTCAAGGAACAGATCCCCCACATAAACCTACTTGAACATACTTTGGCATACCTCGACTACCGTCGCATTGCAACAAATTCAAATGTATGTCAACGGAACATGAAAATGCGTCCATTTGAATGTGTCATATTTTGATTCCACTAGGATAAAGACAGCACAGTAAGTATATTAATTACACATAAATTGGTGGAAGAGTGTCGATATAGGCTGCCAAGTGTGTGAGATATTCCTGAAACTTTGACTACTTGTTCCTATGTCAACTGACATTGGAACAGGCTATGCAAGGCCTTTATTTGGGTAGTAAGACGTAGCACTTAAACAACATGTGCTATGTCTTACATTGTAGGACTTGAAGTGGTCCTACTAAATACTGCTAAGCCTGACAAAGCCACACAAAGCCATGCAAATTCAGATTAACAAAGCGTATTTATATTGTTAATTATATTGATGAATCAATTAATTTAGCCGAAAGACTAGTTTTCAACACATTTATGCAGAATTAAATGACCAAAAATTGGGTGACAAGTTCGAGCAATCATAAAGTATTGATAAAGTATGACACAATCAAATCATATTGGAAATGTTTGTTATAAATTGTTCTTTCGACTGATTATCGAAAGAAAAATCAATTTTCCAATGTATGTTAAACGAGTTGTCAATTTGTATATACTTTTATCTATATTGGACACCACATAACAAAGGTTCACAAGGCCAGAAAAGTCATATTAGGAAGGTGTATTTATATTGCAATATAAGATTGATGAATAAATCAACCATTCCAAAAAACTAGAGTTATACATAAACCCCATTAATAGACCGCGAATTGGGAGATAAATTAATCTGGATAATAACAAAGTCAGACAAAATCATATATGAAGTAAGTTTTTTATGTGTCAATTGGAGGGCCTCATGATTCACCCAAATCCTACCCAAAACCACCCAAAATTGCCCAAAACCTGCAAAGAAAGCATGCAAAGGCTGAACCAACATCGCAAATGAAATGGTGATAATAGCAAACCTTAACCTAGGCTGTGCAAATTGAACTAGAAATACACTTGTCTAATGTCGATAAATGGCTAATCATTTCCATTGTTCCAGTTTTTGAACTGGTTTTATGTAAAATTCTTGGCAATGTTTATGTGTAATAATGTTTGTACAATTTTAGGAACTTTTAGTTACCTACAACACAGGTTGCAAGTATTACTTGCAGTATGTTGTTTGTATTAATGTTTTGCTTTAAAATATGCAAAATACAATTGAGTTTAACTTGATGAGTTTAATGTTGATACACTTTATTTCATGTTTTAAAACTGTGCTTGACAAGACTTTGATCAATAATCTTTGTACATATTTATAAATTTTTAGTTAGCGGCGAGACATGCCATATTTGATAGAAATTTGAAATCGATTATAAAGAAATTATGTGGTACTTTCAGTTGTTCGTTGTTTTGTAATGTTGTGTTAATAAATATATACTGAGAATTATTACCGGTATGTTCTGTGAAGACTGAATACATGTGTTTTTCATAATAATAGAAAATTGGCTTTAGTGATCGCAATTTATTAATAATCAACCAAAATTGCTCTATCAGCTTTTGTTTATTTGGTTGGCACACAGGTTCATGGCTTTGTTGAGGTAGATCTTCAAACAGCAGTCAGTCAGTTATTGTGAAATGATCACTTGATCAACAGATGGTTGAGAAAGAAACAAAAAAGCATTTGTTACGTTCAAAGAAAACCACTGCAAAACATTTAATTAGGCAATACGTTTGACGGCACCGGGAGTAAAGTAAATCCCCAAAATGTAACACCTGTATACCTTTGAAAAACTAGCCAATTAAAAACATGCCAAATGATGCCTATTTATACTAGGGGACACGTACATATTGGTTTATCATTCAAAAATTTACAATGTGTTAGCGTCATTGGATATCATTTACATCTCTCTAAATTATATTTCTTGCTTATTTTTAACAAACATCATATTTAAGTTTACATTACAAAAATGCCTAGTGCTTCTGCTCGAAAAAGACAAAAAATGAACTGGCCCTGTGCTGTATATGGACTTAATTGTGGTGTTGGATCCCTTGCTTGTCATAATTGCAAGTGTTGGATGCACACAAAGTATGATGGGTTGACATCTGATGATTTAAAAACTATTTCTGGACAATGCCCTTATGAGTGTCGTGTGTGCATTCATACAGCCGACGGTGGAGTGTACAACTATGAAAGTGCAATGAACAGGCTAAATATGGTAATTATTATTATTATTATTATTATTATTATTATTATTATTAATATTATTATTATTATTATGTTGATTATAAAAAAAGCGTTTGACCGTATTGACAGAAACATACTTTATCATAAATTAGTAAATGAAAATAGTAGTAAAGTGGTTATCATACTAAAACCTACATATGCAAATGTCAAAGCTTATGTGAAAACTCCAAATGGCTTGAAATAAATATTTAACTGCCCAACCGGGGTGTTTTATCACCTAATTTATTTTCATTATTTCTAAACTATTTAAAGGCACATATTCCTGACCAAATTAACGGTGTATTGGATCAGCAAACTATTAAAGTGATGAATCTACTATTTTTAATTCAGAATGGGAGAAGTTTGAGTTAATCATGCTGTGGGTTATGAGAAACTCTTTTTCACGGACATTGTATTTTTTTAATATAGTACGTGATTTCCATCTTGCCCTTTTTGCTAACAAACTTCCAAATCCTTTTAGAACAATGAACTTTTGATCCTCATTGGGGTTTTGTTTTGCGTTTTAGTTTGCCATATAACTGTTGTTTTTTTTATTTTTATTTTTGTTTTTTTCCTGAAAATCTATTATTCGTGCTTTAAGATCTTGGTAGAATCAATTGTGTTATGTTGTGTGCACTAATTAATACTAGAATTGTTATTTTTTGCTTGTACCTTTATTTTTAATACACGCGTGTAATTTGGACTGATGAACTATGTTGCCAATAATGCTTATTGTTATTATTATTATTATTATTAGCAACAATGTGTTGTAAAATCTTCCTATATTACAAATATAATTTTGTTACATACCCATTTAATTTTACAGGGCTTAACAGAACATAATTTCATTGGTTTGACTTATGCAAAAAAAGCATGTAGTCATCATGATACATAATTCATACACAATGCACTGTTGCATAAATGAATAAATAAATGAACCAATAACTATAGACGATAGAAACCTGTGTGCACATAACTCATGGGGACTTTATGTAATTTTCTCGAGTCTACTACATTGGTTGAATGTTTAATGTTTAGTCGTTGTCTTCCAATACAACAGTTATCATAGGAATGGCAACTGATCTACAATAAGGTGTTGGCCATCTATTTTTCGGGGTGGGGAGGGGAGGACAGGATCGTGAACGTTTTATCTGAAATATTTTCTTTCTGTCTCACGATAATTAATATTTTTTTCCAAGTAATTTAGCAAGGATATAATATGGCTTATTTTGGTATACTGTATGGGTCCTACTAATCACTGCAAAGATGGAAAATATGTAGTGTTGATACAAAATGTATATCAAAAAATACATAAGAATTAGAAAATGTTTGCTTTGTCAATGATCGTTCTTTTTTTATTGTCAATTTAACTCAGTACAAGGATAGAAACGTTTTTAAACTTACAATACTGGAAAATATTTACTGCTGATATAAAATTTAAGGCATATGGTAGGAAGTGATGCTGTAATTTGATTAACATGTGTTAACGTGTGTTACAGTCATGAGTAGGTGAGTGACATGTGCTACCTTTAACTCAATTAACACAGAGGCAGTATAAGGGCAGTTTCAAAATGTTGATGTTGCAAAATATAAGTTTATTAATATGTGATCAGGATTTTTTTGCTTTCTTTCTATGCATTCCAAAAATAAAGTCAAATTGACGGTGTATTAGAGCAGAACATAATTCTTCAAAATGTTCCTGATACTGTTTTGTTTTTTTTCCTTTCAACCTTATTAAAATTAATCAATTTTGGACTGTAATTCAAAGAAATAACAACAAACAATAATTACTGAACATTCTTTATTACATTTAATTCATTAGATATGCTATTATAAATTATATGAGGTGGAATGTAGTGCTGTTGATCATTAATTTTACTATACTTTATTATTATTTACATAAATTAACGAGCTTGGATTACAGTTACAAGGAAAAGCATGGAAAGGACTGTCAATTATGAGTGCAAAGTGACCTTTTCCTTCGACCTATAGACACAAATGTCAATAGTTTCTCTAAGTGAGGGTTAGCTACATATTTAGCTTCATTATTGATATTTTTCTCGTTGCAGGCTGCTTCATTCAGCATTGATCACGTGCGTGTCATGGCCAAATGAGAGAAACAACTTCTGCCGCCATTACAGTTGGATCATCATCATTTAGACCCAGCACAACATTACATCGACTTTACAGCACTTGGCTACTTGGAACAGAATACCAACAAAGACTCCCAAAGGTATCGGCCTTTACTGACAACAAGAGGTGGGAAATGTCTTTTTAATGCGCTTTCCATCGGACTGTGTGGTGCAGAGTCTATGTGTTGTGAAATTAAAGTCCGCACCTGTATAGAAATGGCCTGTAATGAACTGTTTTACATAATGCAGAGTTATTCAAAAGATTTTCTGTTGTATTTGCCTTTGTTTGTAGATGCTGTCATGAAGTGTGCTAAGATTGGTGCATATTCTAGTGTGTGGACCATGCAGGCTGCAAGTGATGTGCTGAATTGTAACATCAATGCTTTGTACCCAAAAGTAAACGGACCTGCTGACTACATAGGACAACTCTTGACTAGGACACATGCGCCACAGTGCACAAATGAAACAACAAAGTCACTTGGAGTTTTGTGGTCGAGAATAGGATTACAGGGCGGTCGTATCTGGTTGCCCAATCATTTTGTGGCACTGGTTCCATGTAAAAGTGAAATGGTCAGCACACCAAATAAGTCATTTAATGGTATGGACTTCACTTCTGAAGAATCATGTATCTCCGCTGACCCATTTGTCACAGATGAGGATACTTCAGCACAAACTCAAAGACTAGGCCAGGATATAACACTGAGCAGTGACACAGCTTACAAAAGGAAAAACGCAAGAAAATTAAAACTTGGGACTCGCAAAATGGACATAATGACTGTGAGGATCAGGCAGGATCATCAATCCCAGATATTGTGGACAGCAGTGAAGCTTCGGGGCATACAGAAGAGATGAGGAAATACCAGGAACTTACCCTTTTCCAGGAGGAAAACTGCTAATTGCACAAGAAATACTCAGTATAATTGTGAGTGACATTCTGACTGTGAAACAAATTCCAACCGGAATTAAACAAAATGTCTATCTGGTTCTGGATAATATGAACAATACAGAGAGAAGAAAAGAACACAAGCCTGCGCAATACTGGGATGACTGTGGTGTATGGGACTCAAAGAAGGCCCGTGTGTGTAGAACTAAATATCTGAATAAAAGTGAACAGAGAAGATAAGGAACTTTGTCAAATTATAGTCAAAGAAGATTTGATTTACACGGAAACACATGAAGCGGGAACAAGGAAAATAAAACTGCTCCAGCCACAGCCACCCCTGTCCGAGATAATTACATTCGTTAGGTATTATGCAACACTGAAAAGAAAACCCAGTTACAAAAAACGTGTCACCTGGATACATGGTTTAAAGTGTAGAGATATCGCCATCATGGAATGTACCAGTGAATATGACGATATGCTGGTTCAACATTGGAACGCAAAAATGTGCTCAGATGGTTATAAGAGAACGAATCCACAGGTTATGGATAAAGTTAGAGAACTTGCAGAAAACCAGAAACTGAGTGATGTGTATGCCAAGATGACTGATCCATCCCATAATATATCTGTAGAATATCCGCGTGATCTTAGACAATGTCGGAACATAAAAGCAGAGAAGATAACCACGGGAGGGTCACACAATGTCACCGACGATTTATTGGATGTTTTGAGAATGATGAGTGAACATCATCCCTACGTAGCTGAAGTTATTCATTCCCGAGACAACGCTCTTCCGGCAATTATCTGCTACACAGAAGAACAATTGGCCGACTTAAAGTCGTTTTTGGAGTCCAGAGTAGGTGTGGTTGGCATTGATAGAACATTTTCACTTGGGAAATGTTTCGTAACAACAACAGTTTACAAGTCGCATAAAGTGCTGCGGAAGATAACAGGCAATGCGCCAATTTTGTTGGGACCATTGATGCTCCATTGAGACAGTCGTCAACAGTACTATTTCCGGTTCTTTTCCCATCTCAGAGGTATGCTAGGTATTGAACTTAAAAATGTGGAGATACTCATGGGGACTGATGATGAGAAGGCAATGGTCAACACTATTGGTCTGGCTTTCCCTGATTGCAAGAGAAAGCTGTGCACGAAACACATCAAAGACAATCTTATCTGTCAAATGACAGAAAAGATTTCAAAAAACACTAAGGAGCGGACATGTATTGTTGAAATGATCTTTGAATCAAATGGTGTTGCCACAGCCAACGATTCAGCAACTTTTGATGAACGTAACCGAATCTTGAAAACTTAACCCTTAAAGTGCTAGTCGCGACATTAGTCACGCCGTCGGTTAAGGTCTCGTAGCGCTTGTCGCAACTTAAGTCGTTTTCCAGGTAAGCAACAATATATGCATCCTATTACTTCAACTTGCCATGACTGCTTGTAAAACTATATTTGATTGGTTTATAGAGGCCCGAAACGAGCATTCCGTTGTACTTTACTAGGTATTTAGCAAAGAAGTTTTACAAATACTCGCTTTTGAGCACGTGGTACCTAGAAAAAAATTAAAATGGCTGATGCTGAATACAACGGTGATTTCTTGCAACAAATGCTGGCTTCTGATAATGATGGTGACAGTGATTTTGAAGGATTTGAGGAGGATGAAATTATTGGAGCTGGCAAAGTGTTGATGGAAATGCCCGTGAGTAATTTTGAGCCAGAAATTGACATGGAACTGGAGTCTGATGTACATGCTGGCTGGACGAGAAAAGATGGCATGCCTGTCAACCACCCATTCACTGGTATTTCAAAATTAAATGTCAAGATGGCGAATTATGAACCTATGGACTATCTGAGACTTTTTTTTAATGCAAATATGGTAGAACAAATAAGAACTGAAAATTTTTCATGAACATTTTTACTGACTCTGGGGGTTTCAACTTACCTCTAACATTCATGGAGTGGATGCTTATAAAACTGTTACCTTTTCTTTACCTGTGATTTTCACAATTTAGATATAACATTGTAACAGACATAACATGTACATGTACATTGCTCGAACTACTAAAGAATATAATATTTCTTTGATATATTTGAACCTTTCCATTCAAAAACAAACAAAAATACAGATGAAATACAATGGTAACTTGTCATTTTACCTGTATTTGCACCTGTACATGCAAATATGTTAAACTTACACATGTGCCTTAATGTTAATCTTAAAGTTTAGACATCCACCATCATTTTTCATAAAGGGTTTGTGTATCTATTGTGTATATTTATTGAAATACATGCAATTTAAAAACTATGCCATTTTCTTCTTTTTTTTCCCAAACAATTCAGCACTGAGGGATCTTGTACTGTATAACAGTATAGCACTTTAAGGGTTAATTGACTGAAAACAAACACGGAGATTTTTTGTTATATTATGAATGATACATTCAAGAGAAAATTGCAAAACATGTTGTATCAGGTGATGACCAGCTGTGGACTAACAATAATGAACCACCGATTAAAAGTCTTGCTAAACTGGGAACCAAGGAAAACGAACAAACTCATTGAAGAAATATATGAGCTGATCAAGGTCCAGCTTGTCAACCTTCGCTGATCTCTGTATGGGACAGGCAACTATATCCTCAACACAAAATTCTCGCAACATAAATTAAGTAAATTCTCATGGAATTCAAATCTCAGGAAGAAAAAGACAATATATTCATGACAATTTTGCAGAAATCCCACATTAAATTGACAACTGCGGTGACGTCCTCAGACGGCATGTACACTGTGTTGAAAGCCCTAAAATTGGCAAAGAAACCAAACCAAAGAACCAAGGTGCCGGGCGACAAGGACTTAGAGAAAGTAGGACACAAATTTGACGTAATAATCAATCATGCATTTCTTTTTCATAATTTTTATTATATGATTTCCCCCAAAATTTTAATGTGCACATGATTACTGTCTAAATCATTTTTGTAAAAAAATGTTTATTTGATTTTTCTGTCTTATTCTTACATATTAATTTAAGTATCTACAAGTTTTCTTATAAATTCCATACCTTGCTGGCATGTAGGAAGGAGGGGTTATTTAAACAGTATTTTACAACATATAGTATTTGCTCTTTTTTAACAGATGTAAATTTTAAGAGTTTTAAAAAAAAGAGCTTGCCTCCATCCCTTGGAATTTAGTAATGAAATTTGAATCTTGTGGACAGATTCATTCTACATAAAGCGTTTGAGACCGGGATATTGATTACAATTCATCATATGATGGACTTCTGCATATTACACCATATCAAAGGAGCAGTTAGAAGCAATATTCATTTTGAAATCTATGTTTAATTCAAATGGTTTTTAGTTTCAAGTTTGTGTAGAAACTCACTTATCATAAATTAATAAATGAAAATAGTAGTAAAATGCTTATTGTACCAAAACCCATATATGTTGTAACTTTCTAAAAATATTTAATTACGGTTAGTGTAAGTTTATACAAATATCTTCCCAAATGGAGGTTGAATTTTCTTATTTGTTAATTCTACTCTTTCTCTTTTTTTTGACAGTGAAACATCCTCGTGTCAATTTATAAAAATATTTAATTACGTTAAGTGTTGGGAGAAAAAAATGACAGGATCACGATGGGCAAATACATGGCAATTACTTAACAACGTTCGAAAATATGTAGTGTTGATACAAAATTTATATCAATAAATATAACAGAATTAGAAAATGTTTGCTTTGTCTATGATCATTTGTTTTTTAATTATATATTTAATTCCGTACAAGCATAGAAATGTTTTTAAACTTACAATACTGGAAATTATTTAATGTTGATATAAAATTTACAGCATATGGTAGTGAAGCGCAACTGTATTCCGTTAACACACGTCAATGCCTGTTGCAATCACAAGTAGGACCGCGCTACCTTTAACTCAATTAACACATTTTGATTATTGCCATTTTATGACATTGTGTGCTTGTGTGAAAAATAACCATTTGTGTCGATAGTTTATCATACACAGACATTTTAAAATAATAAACATTCCAGTTAAGACTTTGTCAGGCTCAGTATGCCTTTTTTAGATGCTGTGAATTTGGAATTTGTCTCCCAATTACCAGTCATTCATTATGGTGTGCATAGTAAATCCAACATTTTTCTTTTGTAATGTATGTGGCAAAAACACCATACAGCAATAGTACACATTTTTATTATCCCTTTGTATGACTTTTCAGGCTTTGTATGCTTTTCTTATGAAACATCGAAAGGTTTGTTGAGTTTGTCAACTATGTTTCGTTAATCAGTCAAATGAACAGTTTATAAAATAACAAACACTTCAAATATAGTTTTTTCAGATTTTATCAGTACTTCATCATTATTTATAATTATGTTGAAACTAGTCCTATCATTTTGGTTATTTATAATTTACAATATACATTTGTCTAATATGACTTTGCACAACTGTCACAGGGTCACCGACTGGTCACAGTCTTGGTTGCTGACTTGGTCGCCTTCTTGTTGCGGTCGCCAACTTGGTCGCATCGCTGACTGTGTCGCAGTCATGGTTGCAGGGCTGTTGCCGACTGTGTTGCAGAGTCATGTCGTAATTTGATCGAGATCGACAGAGAGAAACCACAGTGCGAAATGATGAAAGAAGAGTTATCCTCAGTCAGAAATGTGTATTATCGCAAGACCCCTGTGTTTCTTAGAAGAGCCTTGTAGTGCCGGTCTTTTGGTCAACGAAAGACCTTGTCCCTACTCTTTACTGATTCCCTGGCCTGACTCTCTCCTGTCCAACGAAATACGACCAAATGTGCTTGCTCTGGCGGGATGGTTATACTGCTACACTGCAGGGGACATCTTCACACTATACCACTTCCTAACACACCACCATAGCAGCCACAGTTGGCCAGTATATATACCCAGGCAGAATCACGTGACCCAAAACTAAGACGATAGATGGCACTACAAAGCCCGCCAAACATTTAAAATCACAACATAAACTTTAACGAAATGAAATATTAAATAACGAAATGAAATTTGAAGTCCATGGGATTTCCTCGTTACATTATCATAATGTTTATTTTCATATAGATTTTGCAGGGATAACAGACCAAATTTAAAATTTCATCTCAGGTTAATAAATATGGTATTTTTGAGAAGGTCAAAGCATCAGAAATAAATTAGCAAACAAAATATACTCCTTTCGTGTTTTTTTTCTGATAGCAAGTGCAAACAATGTATTTTATTGCCTTAAAAAAAAAAATTCTCCAGAAAGTGAGCATTTTTTCTTCAGTGTCTATACTGAATACAAATCCAGTAATGGAATGTTTTTGGGGGTTAATTAATGAAACAAGCACTAGAGAATATAACCAGACTGTTCTTGAGGTATAATTTACAAACATGCGTGGTATATAAAGGAAATTTTGTGGAAATGTACCTCAGTCAATTCAGAAGTTCCATCTTTAGTTACTAAGAATTTACAATTATGAGTATATGTCCTGTCCAAAAGCCAAATTATGTGAAAAGCCTGTCTCTGTTCATGTTTTATTCATGTGAAAGTGAAAAACAAAAGGGATTGGTAACATCCACCTCCTTACTTTAAAAAAAAATCTGTAAGATCAATGTAACAAGACAATCCAGGTATTGATTCCTTATAAATGTCTACCTGTACGAAAATGTTTTTTTTAGATGAATTCATATAAAAATATTGTTTTTACGAATGCAAGTTTACATAAAATACTTATTTTTCTCAAATATTTCCTATGAAAAGTTCATTACTGTACTGTATGTACTTTTTATTGTTATTTATTTATTTATTTTGTTGCATAGTTGGATTGTGCTGGTATTTTATGTCATAACAATATTAACTTATTTTTTAAACAGTGTAAAATAATGATAAAATCACAGACAAATGAAGATGTTTATGCAGTGGGTATGGATGCTACAACAGCCTGAGCTGTGAGTAGCCTTAAAACCATAAAAAAAAAATTTTGTAAAGTTATTTGTGTGTGTGGGGGGGTGTGTGAGTCTTATTCTTTTAACAGAAACAATCACATCTCATCTGTGAAGATACAAGTATAAATTTTTATAAATCTTTCTTTCTACTACATTAATTTCATATCCAAAGGTATCAAGCAGGTTTGATACTATTTTGTAGCAGGAATAAGAAAAAAACAAACTGCTGGTTACTGGTAGCAGTAGCAACGATATTTATATTTTGTGAGTATATAGGTTTTACCAAAGAGTCTGATCTTTTATCAGTAAGTACCTTACAATAAATCACCTTATATGTACTATAAATATAGGTATATTTATTGTACAGATAAGGTGATTTCATGTTGCCACAGATTTCATTGTACTTTATTGATAAAATGTCAGACTCAGTGGTTGCTGCCTCTACCAGCTGCTCAAGAGAGAGAACTGACATGCATTTCCAGTTAAAGATGAGATGGGGAAGGGAGTGGGTATGTTATGATAGAGCTCTATTCCCACCAAACGAAGAATAATCAACTTGGGGAAATCATGTTCAGATTATGATAAAAAAATTTATTTATGATTAAAAGAAATAGATTT
Organism: Megalonaias nervosa; assembly: GCA_016617855.1. Lineage (NCBI taxonomy): Eukaryota > Metazoa > Mollusca > Bivalvia > Unionida > Unionidae > Megalonaias > Megalonaias nervosa. The sequence continues at coordinate 17,501 of JAECUM010001480.1, forward strand.
AGTGTATGATTGTTTTCAAATACTTAATTGACATTGTTAATGAACAGAATCTCAATCTATGAATGTAATGTTTTTTAAAACTATCAAACTGGTTTGCATCCTTCATAACTTATGTCATTAAAAGTGCAGATAATCAGAGACAAACAACATAATGTTACAAGAAACATTTTTTGTTTTTATTTATTATGATTGTTACCATTATCAAACTATTTATAAAAAACTAACTGGTTAAAATAAGTTAAATATCAAGATTCTCAAAGAGGCTAATTAAAAATTTACTATTAATGTAAAATTTCTTATTTTTGAGAGATAAAAATCCTACAATTTTTTAAAATAATAAATAATGTACAGGATACTGATTTAGTTATTAAATATATCATAAAATTATGTTTCATGGAAATTTCCATAAATTATAGTAACAAAAGAAGCACCTCAGAATATCATTAATGACAGTTCCATAGAAAACGTTTTAATGTTGTACACCATTCTAAACAGTGTTACTGATGCTTTTATCAACTGTGAGAAACGTGCTAACATATGTTGAGTAGCAGACTGGATGCTTTTCATGGTGGGAAGTTGATTTGTCTTGTCAGAATAGCCGATAAGGATTTTTATGAGAACTTGCTAATTGGAAAAAAGAGTTAGAGAAATGTAGTTTTTATTCATGGTATGTATCTTTGTTTAATTTGACAAATAGGATTTTAGACAAATGTTTCTGTGTGTGTGACTCGATGCTGATCAGTGTAAATCTTGTGTTTGTAATGTCAGTAAGAGACAGTTCCTCTCAAGAACTGTGAGTTTATGACACTGCATCACAATAGGGGAGCATCAAATTAGGGTGTTGGATGATATAATTAACTATGCTCAAGGTAGTTTGAAATGTGCATTTCTGAGGAGTAATATTAACATGTTTGGATTTACTGGGTCTCATTATTGCAATATTTATATTTTTCTTTCCCCATAAACCATAAGATATTATGCCAGGAGCTGATCAAAAGTTGAAGTCTAAATAGCATGTAGTCAAAATTTATGACATTTGGAGATCAGCAGTTTTTTCATCAACAAAGGATGATTTGCAAAGATATAAAAAAGTCAAACATTTTTTGTAGTACCTTAAACTAAATTGTCATTTTCCTATATTTCTTCAAGTGAAATATGTATCCCTATGTTTTTTGATCTAGGGTAATTCAGGGTAAATCGCCCTGGATTATACATTAGAATTCACCTTGCTTTAATTTACTTCAAAATAAAAACATAATCCAGCCGAATCAGTAATAAAAATGTGTGTTACTATTGATTCTTTCATTTGCAGGGCAATGCAGGCATTCTTGTACCAGAAAACTGAGTAGTAAATTAAAAGTCAAGATAATACTTAACAACACCCAAGAACAAGGGGTTAATGAGTCTATAGGATGGTTCTTACAATTGCCAAAAGAAACAGCCCAGAACTGTATACCTCTTAAGCTGGTGATCAGACCTATTAAAATTACATATCTAGTGATTGAAAAGTTATTAAATTCTTATATGGTGTGCCCAAAAGTTGAATAATTTTGCAATGTAACGTATTTTTGAGCCTTGAGAATGATGTCACTATATGTACTTCTTCTGCCATGTTGGCAATGCATTTCTGGTTTGGATCACATGCTTGACCCGCTTAATTCAAAACGCAATTTCAGACAAGGTGCATCACTTAAAATTGTCAAAAATATCTTAAAAAAGGGTAACATTGTTGCTCTTTCGAAAAAGTGTTGAGCACATATTTGGCTGAATAAGAGGATCAAGTGCAATTTGAACATTTGTTCATGCCTTTACTTACCTTAAAATGCATGCTAAAATTATAAGGTCAGATATGCAATATTTGGGGTTTTCGCAATACATGGAGACTAATAATTCTTGCAAGATGTTATCACATGAGCAACAGGGTATGGTGTGAAAAAGACTTGTTTTGATTCTGGGGATAATGTTAATTTTCTGAAGCTGCATAGTTAGTCCCACCTTGCTTGAGCATAGCATCATCATAACTGCTGAATTTTCAGAAAACCAAATTGGTGCCTTTTCAAATTAGTACAGTTACATTTTTTTTAAAAGAAGACTTCTTAATGTTGATGCTGTGTGGTGCAACAGTGTCATTATAATGTAGCACCAAATTATAGCTCACAGGGTTCTAAATAAATTAACCTTAAAACTGAAGAGTCATTGACCTTTGACACCAAAATCTGAAGAAGCAAAATGAAAATCACTGGAGTCAAAACTGAAATCTTAAGTGTCATTTGCTGTTTAGTCCTGATCTCATAGCTGGGATTGTTTGTTATTCATAGGCAAACCAATGCTCAAGATTTCTTGTCATGTTGAATAAAGAGAAACTCTTGCACAGTATTTTTAAAACTGATGCCTAAGATTTCAGGAGGTTTGTTCTCTTTCTCCACACAATTATTACTAACTTTCAGTTTCTTTGGAGCCTGAGGGTCAGAATGATCATTGTTGAAGAGACTGAGACAGGACAGAAAATATACTTCTTGAGCCATTGTGACAAATTAATATGAACCAGTGTATGACAATTCAGAGAAGAAGGTCTTGTTAAAGGAGGAGGTGTATATCATAGTTCACTGCCAAGATTTAAAAATAAAAAAAATCTACAAGTATTTTTGTTTCATTCAAATATAACTGACTGGTGACTGCTGATGACATTAATTGTGATTATTAAGTTTCTCACTTTACAGATTTATTTTGAGAAGAATGGAGAAGGTCTTTCTTTTCTTTATCAGGATTAGAATGTAGCAATTATGAAACAACCATGCTCACTCTGCAAGAAAGATCCACCATCACTTTTTCTGTGGCTGGGTTTTTAAAGTTGCTGACTGCTTCCTAATACTCCTCCAGGCTAAGTTCATCTTAATGAGAAAGTTTCAGAGTTGGACATGAATTTCTTATTTCTTATCCATTTTTTAAATTAATTGAACTAAAACATCTATCATCTTCCTTAAATATTCCTCTATAAACATCTTGAATAATGCCAGAACAATCCAAGAATACAAAAGTCAAAGGTTATCAGATTTTTATTAAAACACTTGAAAGTCACTTAAACTTCCTTTGATCCTTTTATTTCTTACAACACCTTATAAATTATCCCATGTTTGACCTTCAACTCTCCAGATTATAACCTGATTACCACACATCATCGCACCGGTATTCATTTTTGGTCTCTTGTAGACTACTTGCCACTGGTTATTGTAATCTGAGGAGAATACACAAATAATTTTGTTTTATTTTTCAGAAAGTGAAGATTGTAACTATAAAATGATACATGCGGTAGATGGACTTTAAAATGATATTTTTGTTCTACTTCAGGTAGAAACACAAGTGCGTTCATGGGCAATCAAAAAAACCCCACAGACATTTGATTCAGAAGTAAATCCATGGAAGTTACAATTGATTCCCTCTTCTATCAAACATCAAATATTATCTAAAAACAATCTAATCTTGATTCAGCTATGCCCACCTAAGTGTGACATCAGTGACTGGTTGGCTATGCTCAGTTCACATTGATTTTGCATTGGGGCTGCTAAGGTGTAAATAACAGTCTAGTAGATGTTGATCACAGAAGCATACAGTCTGTTAAAGACAGCATGCACTTAATAGGAAATTATGACAGGAAAAGGTAATTAAGACTGATGCTTCAGCCAAGGTCAACTTGCATCAGAAAAAATGCACATGTTGGAATTTCCATGCATCAGAAATGGATAAAATTTAAATTCCACATGTCAAAACCCATGAGTACACATCTGTTGACAACCCTGGCTCAATCGGTAACTGCTGGATGTTCAAAAGGTTGATAAGTTTGAACTATTTTTGTACAAAAGTTCTATTTTCCAAACAGTTTTAGCCCAAAGTTCGATTGCTCTAACGGTTTGCAAGTTCGAAGAATAAAGGGGTCAATAGTTAAAGGTTCATTGATCCATGGATTTGTAACTATGAAGAAAAAGGTTCCAAGGTTCACAAGTTTGAAGGTTTATTTAAACATGTATTTGCAGAGATATGTAAAATTAAACAAGAGATATAGAGGACAAGCATATGTTTATTTGGATCTCTGTCCTCATTACAAGGCCAAGCAATTTTTGTTTCATCACTTGTCCCAAAATTTAAATCACTTGTTAAGATTTAATGAGATGTATGCACTTTAATCCATAGAAAGAACAACCATTTATTTCTGAAAGAAATTTAATTTTTCAAAAACATATATTATACATTTTGTTACATAAGACTTGTATGCTCTGTTTCTTGCTTTGATATGTTCTTTCCAGGAGTCCACACAGCATTTCCTTATTAGAAAATAGTTTTCCATAATGGGCTAGGCTGTAGGTTGTATTAAATGGAACTATGATTTGTTTAATTTCAGTCTCTTTTAGTTTTTAATGGGTCTTTTGTAGTGGAGTTTCAGCAACTCTGTCTTCATGGATTTTCTGCACATGCTTTCTAGTGTCATGCACAGCTGTATAAGGTCCAGAACTGTCATGAGACTTGATTGGTACAATCCTGAACTTTGTCAGTTCCATTGACAAAGACACTGTTCAGTTTTTAACCTGTGCCCTTTGGGGATATTGTTTTCAGTAACTGCAAAACAGTTTTCCTTCTGAGTCAATGAATTCAACTTAGGGATAAGCAGTAATTATCAACCCAATGCAGCTGAAAATTCTTTATCTCATATTAGTGTTATATTTGACATAGTCCAGCTTATGTGGGGTTTTTGTAAGAAATAGTTACCCCACACTCATTGGCAGTTTTGCTTTACCCCTCCACTTAAACATGAATATCCCTTTTGTCAATCTTTCTTATTAACTTGGTGAAAATAATTAGCAAATTTATTTTATCTACATAGTAAATATCACTTTGCTTAAAACCACCTCTGTAAGTGATCATAACGTACATTTTTTCCTTAAGATACGAACAGAGACAGCTACACATTTAGAATAATTCACTAACTGTTTAACTTCAAAAATGTAATATTGGATGTGGAAGTGAATTCTCTGTTTTATCAATTAAAACTTAAAGAATTGTCACTGCCATTTAATCAGTTCATAAAGGGAATTGACACTAATTTTGGTAAAGTGCCTTTCTTTAACTAGATTGATTCACTGGAATTAAATCAAGGGGTGTGCTGTTCATGAGGATCTGGTTGGAGTAAACACAATACAGTGAAGCTGTTCGGAACACTGCTGAATTAATCATACAGGTTTTTGATTGGCCGTATATATAAATTTCATGATTTTTAGGCCTGGTCCTAATGCCAGGGCATATCCCAAACACTAGTAACTGTAATTTTACCTGCCTGAATCTGTTAGAGCAACCATTTATGTCTTGCTGCCCCCTCCCCCACCCCCTGTTATCTTGTAGGGAGAGCACCCCTAAACTTGCCTGTTACTTTAAAATCTTACCTATTTCCAATTTATAGAATGCCCTGAATACTAAAATGAACTTTTTTTTTTTACTTCAAAACAAAAGAATGGCAACAAATGATTTTATCTTTTAAGTATTAAGTAAATTTAAGTAGGAGACCATAGTTCCTAAAACTACTACACAATTAATACCAGTGGTGGAAAGTTTCATTGCCTGGCACCTTTGGACAAGATGAAGATTTAACTCAGCAAGTAACATTTTCTGGCATGTGCCTAGGATAAAATATGAAGGAGAAATTCAGATTTTATCGCTGTTTCATCAAAATTTCCATTCAGGGCATGTAGACATTACTCTGGAGTGTTTCCAACCCATCAACAGTATTGTTATTGTAAAAAGAATTCAACTTGTTGTTGATTTAAATCAAATTATATAGAGGATATTTGCTCATATCGAGTGGATAAGATATTTCTTTGTGTGTGTGAAAATACTAGAGGTTTTCATCCACAACATGGAATATGTTCATTATTCACTTGAAACAAGCAAAATTTCTTTTTATTTTATGCTCAAACATGTTGGATAGCTAAAGCATATAACTGATTGAAGTAGCTGATTTCTTACAGTATTACAGTGCTGTTTTCCATTTATACTCTACTGAGTTTTATTTACATTCACACAGAAAACTTTCTTTGCTAATTTCAGGTAAGAAAGTGCATGCTTTGAAAGAAATCTTTTTAAAAATTATGTTCATGGTGGGATTTGAACATGGTTCTCATGCATGACAGATCAACATGCCACCACTACACCAAGCAATAAACAGCATGGTAGATGAAATTCTTGTGTCATGATGTTGATGTCTGTTGAAAAAAATTCTGGAGTGAAAGAAATTATCATGTAATATTGCATAGTCTTGTAAATTGATTACAAAGATAACTTTGATAATGAAGTGGCTACTGCTTTGTAAAATAGGATGTTGGAAACACACTCCTTTTGGCTTTTTGTGGTTTATGCCCATGTTTGGATGCATGCATTGTATCTGTACATGTACATGATTTTGCAGAATACTTCTAACTGTGATTTCATTACAGATGCTCCACATTTTTTACAGGTGGAGACTATGTTGCCAGGTTGTGGAGTTCTACCCTTGGATATACAGATGCCACTAACAGAGGTGGAAGCTTTTGTGTCATACATGGTCCCTCTTGCTCAAATCATTAGGCCAGATTTTCTGGGAGGTTTTGTAAAAAGAGGTATAGATTCTTATTTAACTGGCCATTTATTTTCAAAACTTAAAGAGCATGGAACTCAGACTTAGGCTAAAGTCTGGAAGTTTTAACTTTCTGCAGCATTAATTATAATGTAGTTAGAATCATATAAATTTGAATTATTACCTTAACTTTGGTCCCTCTCCTTTACTGCAGAATTTTTGGGACATACTTCCAAACTTGGGTATCTCCTTGATTGCAAAATTTCAAAATTTCAATGACATAGCTAATGCAGGTCTTCCACATTATAACTTGTGAACACAGTACCACTCTGGACTGCATGACTAATTCATACTAATATATCTGATGCATAAGAATTTGACTTGTAAGACAAGATGAAGCTTAGTGTTATATCTTTATTTCCTTTTCAAAACAGTGTAATTAACAAATTTGGATAGTTTCTATCATGCCATGGTTCAGCATATTATGCTATTCTCAATATATCATGGTTCCATATATAATTGCAGTTCTCAGTTTAACAAGGTTTAGTACATAACACGGGTGGCAGTTATGAACTCTGACCACATTATAACAACTAAGGGCTGTATTTATTCTCTTGAGTCCCTCTCCTTGAGTGTATAATTTCAGTGACATGCTCCAAGTATCACAAATGTTTCAGTTTTGAGCTTAAGCTAAAGTCTTTTGCTAAAAACTTTAAAGAACATTGGTCCTGGCTGTGTACCATGTCGTTGTCATAATCTCTGTGCCGTATTTCTTCAGAGAGATTTTGAATTTCATCTCATTTTGGTTATAAGAAGTCCAGTATCATATGTCAAATTATTTATTTCTTTACTTATTAGTGTATTACTGTGTTATTCTGAGAATTAAATAAAGGAAAGTGTGAGGCAGCTAGTACTATTCATACACAGTTGTTAAACTATTAAATTACCACTAACATCCAGAGAGACAGTCTGGGACATACTGAGTCTACATCCGAAAATGTCACCATTGGCTAGCATAGGTCTCTCCCCATTTGAAAGGGATGCATCCAGTGCCTACATCAGCCAATACATTAGGTCAGCTACAGATGGAAGATAAATGGGTTCTACACTTTCTCAGTAGGCATTGTTGGGATCACAGATTTGGCAATGACACAGTTGCTGGCAGAGGATGAATTTGTCCTCTGCCTTCCCACTTATGTCTGAGCTTGGTCTTAGGGCTTGTAAATCCAGGCACATGGGGCTTTTTTCAGATGTTGATCATCTGTCCTGCCATTAGTCTAGGTTGTAAAATGCGGTTATGTCTGCCAACTAGCCAGTCCATCTGTCTGTCTGTCTATACTTCACAATCATTGCCTGGAAAGCCATCACTTTAGTGAGCTGTGCCAAATACAAGCTTATTGCACCATGGTATGCAGAGCTATACTGGGATCCAGCTAGCCATTCCAACCATTTTGCCACACAGACTAACCAGGTGGTTACCTAACCTGCTCTTCAACTAACGACTGGGTCATCTATCCATTTTTAGTGCACCCCCCCACATTTACTTTGCCCTGGAGGAGAGCTGGTAGGGTTAGTCTCATGGGATGACAATATACTCCCTCACCACTTCAGTGTCTCCCTCTCCCAAGAAGGATGCTGAGGAGGACAATCCTGTCTTGTTTGACGATCATGTTCAGTGTAACTATGGGCTGCACTGCTTTAGGTGGAGTCTCAGGGTTTGAGGGACCAGCAATACTGGTTCCAAGAAATGATCCCAGGCCTGTCAAAATTGACCAAAAGCACGCACACCTTGACTGACCATAGGGACTTTTGTCAGAATTCTTCAGACAAGATCACCATCAACATACAAACAATCTGCCTCAGTTAAAAACTCTCTCCCACTTGTCTTTTTGCCAGATGAAAAAGTTCAAGAAGCCAAAGAAGGAAGTCTTCAGATTCTTTCCTCCTCCCAAAGGGGGAGGTAATCAGTCCTGTGGAGTTGGGCCCTCTCCTGCAGGTTCTTATTTTTCCCGGCATCCAAGAAGGTACCTGACTAGCCCTCTCTTTGGAGGTTTGGTCAGGCATCATGTGTGGATGTGTGGGTCTGTTCCACATTCTACAGAGAGGGCTCTTTCTTTAATAGAAATTAATGCCCATGAAGTTAGGGATCCAGCTGCTTTTTGGGCATGCTTGAATCAGTCCTGTTTGTAGGACATTGTGAGAACCACTTACACTCATTCTTACACTTCCTTTTCATCCTGTTACTTCAATCTTTGATGCACCAGGGTGAAGTCATTTACTCATTAGGTTCAATCATTACAGCACCACATGTGGGCAAGTCAACTACCAGCTTACAGTAGTGAATACTCTGACCATAAGGGTAAATACACTTTGTTTTTCTTATTTTTGTTTGGGGCCATCATAACTGGTAATTTCAGCAATTCAGGAGTAACAGGTAATGTATTACTGCTATTAAGATATTGTTTTTTGGGGGGTGGGGGGTGGGGTGGGGGTGAGGGTGAGGAGTAATTATTTTAATTATTTAATATTAATTTGATACTGTCGCAAAGATTGCTTCCTCTCATACTGCTTTGATGCACATTAGTCTTCAACAGAAAAAGAGGAAGATACTCTGTATACTGGTTGTTACTAAGGAATCAAACTGAATCATATTCTTTACAATTGTGGAACTCATTTTACTCATTGGAGGAGCAAATATTTAGTTTGGACTGGGGACTTGGCATCCCAGAAAAGGGAAGCAGTGCAATAGTTGCAGGTAGGTATTGCATAATTAAAATTAGTTTTAAGAAACTACATTTCTATGTTATGTTCTGTGGTCAGTTTAGGTGCTAATTTTATTATCAGAAATGCCATAATTTTAATTTCATGAAAAATTAAAGTAAAATTAAGTTTTGTGTCCCAATTGGAAACAGACTACCATATTTACCATATAATTTGGGATACCTTATTTCTTGGGACACCATAAATTAATTTTTAAATTAATTTTTGTGCACTGATGTTCGGACACATCATTTTATTTGAGTTGTAAGTGGTGGGACACCTTTTAAATCATTTGAAAATTACATGTCAGAAAATGTGCTCAAACTTAAATTTTATTTTTAAAAAAATATTAAAGCGTGTACTTGAGATAAAACTCTTTAATCCAGTGAAGCATCACCTCATCAACCCAACCTTCCTCCTGCATACATACAACCCATCCTTTCAGTGCATTAATATTTTTGTAGCTCCCTCACACCATGAAAAATTATCATTGGCGGCAGTACATCTGCTGTGGAAACTGCAGGGGCTAAAGTTAGATTTTTTTATCTGCACCAGTCATGCGAATTTTCACACTTTTAACCCCCTTCCAATTGACAGTCCATCCAGGAATGAGTTCAAAGTATACTGGAGTTTCATCCATGTTAATGATCATATTGTTATCTAAATCATCTTCTCTTCTGACCTTCATGAATTCGTTTAATGATTTTATTTTCTCCTCCAAATCTCCTGGGAGTTGCTGGGTCATCGACGTCCATGCATAAAGCACTAGACTGCATGGCTTTAAAACTGGTCCATTGTTTCAATTTTTTTTTTAAATGCCTGTGAATACTGGTAAAAACAAAGGAAAGTTTGCTTCCCTATGTCTGCCGATTTTATATAGAGATATATAAAAATTTGGCAAACTTAAAGAATCCAAAGTTGGTTTCTGGGGTTGGCTTGCTTTGTAATAAAATAACCTTTGCATTTGATATCCTATTGGCAAGTTCAGACAATGAGTTTATTGCTGGCTACCAGTTGTGTTTATGCACCACCCAGGCTTCTATTTGTTTGCCATCTGTAATCATAATTGATGCAAATGGGCATTGATGTTTGCAGAATAAATAGTATACACAGCATTAACTTGCTTTAATAATACTTTTTTGGTAACTTATGCCAGTGAAAAGATTATCATTTGCACTCACAGTGAATGTATTTTCAAATAATGATTTTTATTTGCAAAATACTGTCATATAGTTAACCTGGGTATAATACAATCTTGGTTATTTTGCACCTTATACAATATCATGTGTGAATGGCAGGTGCCTTCAGGCAATCAGTTGATATTGCTCTCTACCCGTCTCTCTTTCTCTCTCATTCTCATTTGCAATTTTGTTGGATCCAGTTTTCAGTCTGACGACATATTCAAACCTTTGAGTACAAGCAAACATGATTTGTTTCTTAATACACACATCAGTGAACAATATGTTGTGTGTTATCTGACATAAGCGATACACATTACAGTATAGATGCATACGCTACATATACAGAGTTTATGGATATATTTTTGTCTTTAATAAATTGCTCATGATGGAAAAATAGAGGAATAAATGATAACAATACAAGGTTAGTTTCTTTCATTGTATTATCAAATAAGCATTTTGTTTATGTTTTATTGTAACATGCAGGTGGCGGAGGGGAACAAATTCAACCACAAATTTATTTTGATTCTTAAGTCTTGGGACGTATGACCTAGGTCAAAAAAGTTTCACCTTAAGTTCTGGGACAAAAAAATCTTTTTATTTTATTGTGTGCCAAGATATACAGTAAATATGGCTGACCCATTAGATGTATCCTGGTCCATTGTTAATAATATTCATTTTATCCAGTATTTCATCCAGTAAATATATGAAAAGATGACTTATACTGTAGAAACAGTTGCTGATTTTGGACTACATCTCATTGTTATTTTTCATGTTTGAAAACTTGTAAGCACCTACAAAAATAACCTTTTCAGTGTCCCAACACATAAAGACATGAAATGTAAAGACATAATTACCAAAAATTGCTAAAAATCGCACAACAATGACTACCTCTTTTCCATTACCATGATAGTAATGTGTTATACACTACTATGATTGTGTTAATATTATTACTTCTTTGTGAATTTTTTCTGATTTGTCCAGTTTAAAGATAATTGAAGACATAGTTGACAATCTGATTAGTACACAACATAAGACATAATACAGCCTATATATTTACAGTACTTACTCAGTACATATTGTGCTTAGTGTCACTTGTACCATTGTTTATTCTTAAAATTATCATGATCAAATTTAGCTTTATTCATATGTTTTACCCTATTTCATTCTTCCAGATTACATTTTATTCCATTGTTTGATGTTATTTTATTTACTTTGTTTCACATGCTCATGTGGTGCTTTTTACCGTTGATATAAGTGATCTTACCAGATATTATAATCCATTAATGTTGTGTAATTTAATTTATATTATGTACCTGACTTTTGTCGTGATTGAGGGGTGTGCCTACCTGATTTTTGCCATGATTCTAAGAAGTAAACAAGATGTTTACTAAACTTTAAGTTCAAAATCTGACCTTGTTTACAAAGTTGGTCATTTTTTCCATTAGAAAAGATTATTTTTCTGAACATTCTGTTGTATAATAGGTTAGGTGACAGTCTGTATATAAAGAGGTAGGTAAATGATTATTCGTTCCTGTTTGATGATCAGTCTTTGGAATCATTTATAGTTGTGTTCAGATTTAACTTAAAAAGAATTATTTAATTAAATTATTAATTGGCATGATTGACTTTTGACTAAAACACTGCTTGGGGTTCTTAAGGACTCATTCAAAGACATTCTACATTGTATCATTATGGCTACAACAAGACATTCAAGGGTACTGGAATTCATCTGGAACATTTCTATAATTTTGGGCTTGTGATAAGACATTTAGGATTATTTGGGACTTGATTCACAATACTTTATGTTAGCAAAATAAATTATTTGTTGATTTTTACTAAACTTGTTGGTTTTGCTTCTTTCTATTACACAGTTTAAGACCTAGAATAATAAGAATAAAAAAAGACTTGAATGCTCAATGAATATTTATAGCATATTGTCATATAGTTACACAAACATTATACATTCATTACAGGATAAATTGCTGAATCAATATCCAACTAGATTGATCCATTTTAGTTTTTGTTTTGGTCTAACACAATTTCATCACTCTTCATTACACTGATGATTTTGTCAGGCTGGTTATATGATTAGAATTGGTGGATTTGGCAGGCAGTAATATATCTTTATTCCAACAGCTATCATTGCTATTTGTTTTAACCCTAAAGTTGGCTTGGGTGAAAAGAGAATTTTATCAGTTTTCTCTGTCTGTCTGTCTCTCTTCCTCAAACACGTATGGGAACAGTATACCCTGCAGTTTATCAACTATCAAAGTTTTTCTTGAATTTCATAATTCTGTAATTTTATATACTCTTTATCATCACAGACTTATAGTGTACAAATCAGTGCTATCATAAACTGATACTTTATTTGTAGCCATCCTTGGTGTTACGTGTCCTGCCCCCTTACTCAGTAATATTAAACATGATCAGTGTAAACAAGTAAATTTAAATGTCTAAGGTTGCTTTCATCTAAGAAAAATTATAAATATGTTATTATTTTAAATATTTTCAAAGAATATTTCATGTGGCACTAATGACTGAGTTTAGTGCAGTGGTGCCAGTAATTAAAAACCAAGAGGTGTTCTTCATTTAGTGAAAGTTAAAAAAATTCAATGCCCATGCATATGTGTGTATGTCAAGATGTAAACATGGCCACTCAGTGCAAATTATTAATGATGTCCAGATACTGTTTTCATTGTTGTAATCCTAGAAGCACATTGTAATGAAATATGTATGCATTGTTGTTTTAATCTTGGTACCACATTTTGATGAAATAGGTATGAATTGTTGGAATGCAGGTACCAGGTTTTGGAAAAATAGGTATGGATTGTTGTTGTAATGCAGGTACCACATTTTGATGAAATAGGTATGCATTGTTGTTGTAATCCAGGTACCACATTTTGATGAAATATGTATGTATTGTTGTAATGCAGGTACCAGATTTTGATGAAATAGGTATGCATTGTTGTTGTAATCTTATTACCACATTTTGATAAGATATGTATACATTGTTGTTGTAATCCAGGTACCACATTTTGATGAAATAGGTATGTGTTTTTGTTGTAATCCAGGTACCAGGTTTTGGTTAAATAGGTATGCATTGTTGTTGTAATCCAGATACCACATTTTGATGAAATAGGTATGCATTGTTGTTGTAATCCAGGTACCAGGTTTAGGTGAAATAGGTTTTGATTGTTGTTGTAATGTTAGTACCACATTTTGATGAAATATGTATGCATTGTTGTAATGCAGGTACCAGATTTTGATGAAATAGGTATGCATTGTTGTAATCTTATTACCACATCTTGATAAAATAGGTCTGCATTGTTGTTGTAATCCAGGTACCACATTTTGATGAAATAAGTATGTGTTTTTGTTGTAATCCAGGTACCAGGTTTTGGTTAAATAGGTATGGATTGTTGTTGTAATGCAGGTACCAGATTTTGATGAAATAGGTATGCATTGTTGCTGTAATCCAGGTACCACATTTTGATGAAATAGGTATGTGTTGTTGTTGTAACCCAGGTATCACATTTTGATGAAATAGGTATGTGATGTTGTTGTAATCCCAGGTACCAGGTTTTGGTGAAATAGGTATTGATTGTTGTAATACAGGTACCACATTTTGATGAAATAGATATGCATTGTTGTTGTAATGCAGGTACCACATTTTGATGAAATAGGTATGCATTGTTGTTGTAATCCAGGTACCACATTTTGATGAAATAGGTATGCATTGTTGTTGTAATCAAGGTACCACATTTTGATGAAATAGGTACGTGTTGTTGTAATCCAGGTACCAGGTTTGGGTGAAATAGGTATTGATTGTTGTTGTAATCCAGGTACCACATTTGGATGAAATATGTATGCATTGTTGTTGTAATGCAGGTACCAGATTTTGATGAAATAGGTATGCATTGTTGTTGTAATCCAGTACCATATTTTGATGAAATAGGTATGCATTGTTGTTGTAATCCAGGTACCATAGTTTGATGAAATAGGTATGTGTTGTTGTTTTAATCCAGGTACCAGGTTTTGGTTAAATAGGTATGAATTGTTTTTGTAATGCAGGTACCACATTTTGATGAAATAGGTATGCATTGTTGTTGCAATCCAAATGCCACATTTTGATGAAATATGTATGCATTGTTGTTGTAATCCAGGTACCACATTTTGATGAAATATGTATGCATTGTTGTAATGCAGGTACCAGATTTTGATGAAATAGGTATGCATTGTTGTTGTAATCTTAGTACCACATTTTGATAAAATAGGTATGCATTGTTGTTATAATCCAGATACCACATTTTGATGAAATAGGTATGCATTGTTGTTGTAATCCAGGTAGCACATTTTGATGAAATAGGTATGTGTTGTTGTTGTAATCCAGGTACCAGGTTTTGGTTAAATAGGTATGGATATTGTTGTTGTAATGCAGGTACCACATTTTGATGAAATAGGTATGCATTGTTGTTGTAATGCAGGTACCACATTTTGATGAAATAGGTATGCATTGTTGTTGTAATCCAGGTATCACATTTTGATGAAATAGATATGCATTGTTGTTATAATCTTATTACCACATTTGATAAAATAAGTATGCATTGTTGTTGTAATCCAGGTACCACATTTTGATGAAATAGGTATGTGTTGTTGTTGTAATCCAGGTACCAGGTTTTAGTTAAATAGGTATGGATTGTTGTTGTAATGCAGGTACCACATTTTGATGAAATAGGTATACATTGTTGTTGTAGTCCAGGTACCAGATTTTGATGAAATAGGTATGCATTGTTGTTCTGATTCTGATACTTTATTTTGATGAAATAAGTATGCAAAAAAGAGAAAACTTGTGGTTAAGATGGGCACAATGTCATGGTAACTCTACATGCATGTCCTTGTCCAAGGAAGTTATTCACTGATATTAAAAAAGTTTAAGATGTTTGGGGCTATTACATTAAATCAACCTTGGAGGCAAACACATCACTTTTTCAGGGGTACCATTAATAAGAAAGAATTAAAATTAGGTATACAATGACAGGAAAAAATAGGTTCATAGCCCACTCTACAAAAATAGTATTCCACCCCCTTCCCCGGTGAATTTAAATTGAATAGCTGTAAATTATTAAGTGATTTATTCTCTGTGTTATAGGTAAATTACACATGTTGTCACATGGAACACAGATTGACACTCAGGATTGTGCAGCTCTTCTTCCAACAGGTAATTTTGATTGTTCCTTTAACAGTACTTTGGATTTGCATATGTGCCAGTTTTAGATTTGCTGCCAGTTTAAAATAGCATCAACCTAGAGCTGCTAATGCTATGACAGATCTTTGTCTATGCTGTTTTCACTAGACCTATGATTTTGAGTGAAAACAATTGACCCAGATTCACTGCCACTTTGTCACCACATATCTAGGTCTACACTGTTTATTGTAGCTTTGGTTGTTAGTGAATACTGTTGACCCTGATCCACTGTCACCTAATGTCACCACAGGTGTGGCCCTGTACTGTTTATTTTACCTACGATTTTGAGTGAATACAGTATACCCTGGGCCACCTAATGTCACCTCAGATCTGGGTCTATGTTGTTTATTGTATCTATGATTTTGAGTGAATGCAGTAGACCCTGGGCCACTGCCCCTGATGTCATCATAGATCTGGGTCTGTGCTGTTTATTGTATCTGTGATTTTGAATGAATACCATTGACCCTCATCTGGGGCCAGTTTATTTTACCATATATATGTGTCTTTACTGTTCACAGATGGGCATAAATTACAATAGGGTAAATATGGTATAGAACATTTTAGAATCATACTATTACATATATTTTGATGTATTCTGTTGGGTAGATGTCGGTAAAGAATAACTGTTAGAAATCACATTGGATGGAACAGAAAGATGCAGATACTGTCATAAATTCACTTCATTTTATCCATTATGGTTTTATCTGTCCTTTCTTAGAATAAAAAATGCAAGACAATTGTGGCACGGATGTTTGCTGTGGCATCAACTCAGTTGTAGTCATTTTTATGCAAGGCAATAGTTTGTTAAGGTCCATAGCTAGAAAAAAAAACATTAAGATACAGTGTTCCATGGAGCCCCTTTTGTTGTAACTGAAGATATCTTCACTTACCATAAATTATGTATCAAACTTTGCTTCTTTGTAGGCATATTAATTCTCAACCTTACAAAAGATTCTTATGAACAGCTTGGCCTTGAAGGAAAAGTGGCCAATTTTGGGGACAAGAAAACTTGCAAATATGGTGAGTACAACAAAAAACAGTGAGTAATGTACAAATTAGACAAAAATATTTATTAAAGGCTGAATTTTTAAGGATCTGTATTTATAAAGCTGTTAAATCTCTAGTGTACACTTAGGTTAAAGTATTTTACCAACATGTAATCTGAAATTTTCAAAAAATGAACTGTGTAAAGTTAAAGTTATGTTCGCAGTCTACATGCATTCAGTCTTTCAGCCTGTTGCATGTAAACTAATTTGTTCATTATCAAAATATTCAAACAACTTAGTTTTAGTTGATACTTAAGTTGATGAGTTTGATGAATAATAGGCAAGGTGCTTTAAAGAGACTTGATTGGACTGTATCAAATTAGATCTCTAATTCACAAGATAACACAGTAATATAGAACAGTACTGATTAGTTAAATCATGGGAGCGATGATGCTGATTTATCTCTAAGTACATCAATGCTCAAAATTCATTATTTTAGTTATTTTCAGACAAATCTGTTAGCAGATCATTACACAAAGAATTTTTTATTTCAGTAATTTTCTGAAAAGCTAATCTACTTCTTTGATTAATGATTCAAATAATTATTACCTTCTGTGAAATGAAATGTCTTCTTGATGATATTGGCTGCATAAATATTCTGAAATATTATTTAAATGATAATAACAGGTGAAAGTCCAAAATGTTTGATAAAGTCCATAATGTTTGAAAAAGTCCATAATGTTTGAAAAAGTTCATAATGTTTCCTGAGCTTATAATTCCCATATTTCAATGACACTATCATCCTTGATATACTTAATCCAGGAGCAGGAGCATTCAAACTGAGCATATGTTAGGGGTGGGTGGTTAAATGTCTAACTGTATTGCAGGAGTGTGACCAAAAGTTTGGATTGGAACAGTTTGTACATCCAGCTTGAGTACAGTTGGTTCATCCAGCTGACTCTGTGATCAAAGCTTCTAAACAAGGTGTAATTAATGACTTTATAGTTCTAATGTAACAATAAATTGATTTTGTCATCTTGAGTTGTGTAACCAGCTAACATTAAATAATTAAATCTTAATGAATTGAGAATAGAGACTTTAGGAGACATATTGTTTAATGTCAGTGTGGTACAGATTTGTCACAGAATATTAAGAACAGGTAGTGAATGTGATGATCTTGGAGCTTTACAATAACATGAAAAATGTAATACATTAATTTGGGTATATGATACGATAGCATGGGATATATGATACGATAGCATGGGATATATGATACGATAGCATGGGATATATGACACAATAGCATGGGATATATGATACAATAGCATGGGATATATGAAACAATAAAATGGGAAAATATGAACAAGTTTTTTCTGAGTAATACTGCACTACCTTTGAGAGTGCAGAATTAGTCCAAAATAATGAGTTTGTATTTTCCTATGCAAATACAGTAGCCATTTTATTACATACTCATTTCATTTTCCTACTTAAGTCTTAATAATAAAGGAATACACTATAAGAAACAAGGTAGTTGAATTTATGCTGTATTTCAAAATAAATACACAACCATAGAGTCATCAATACACAGTAACAATGTTAACACACACATAGCACCACCCAGCACACTCAACATTAGTTTTTAAAAAATTCTTGTTTTGGTCTACTTAAACTATAAATTTTTGTTCATATTTTGAATGAATGCACATTGAAAAAAACCCATATGCAGTTGGTCTGGAATGGATGGGTTGTGTTTTTCTTTTGATCCAACTCAATTCTACTTTTCTACTTATGATGGACTGGATTTATTGGGTCAGTTCAGTGCAGTAAGGAGAATGTGATTTCAGTTGGAAATTTAGTTAACATTACAGTACAGTTTCAGTGTATATCAGGTTTTCCATGACATGGGCCATGTCATTCGGATTTACAAAACCAAGAAATTACGTTTTGAGGAAATTCAAGATGCTTAAATATATTTATCACCTTTCTTATTACCAACTAACAAAGATGTGTATACCCTGTCACTTGCATGCTCACTGTTGGAGGAATCTATGACCTGTATCATACAGCGTATGTCTTCTATTCTAGCCTATCACTGTATCAAAATAGTTAAATGGTGAAACTTGCAAAGCAGCTATTGCGTGACAGTCCATTTAGCTAGCGGAAATAATATTTTTTTCATCATCATGGCTTATGGGCTCTGAGGCTCTCAGTTTCCTACCAAAACCTTCAGTTAAATTTTTTTTCTTGAATTTAGTGTTTTGACTGACTAGTAAAATGGTACATTTCTGATAGATATGTGATAGCCCTTGGCCTCAATATGCTTTTCTGTGCTATTTTATAGACCTTAGAGAGCACTGGTCAGAGTCTGAACCATTCTATTTGCAAAAAGTTACAAATATCTCTCCTAAATAACTGTTTTAATGATCAGAATGGTATTTTCAATTACTGTGTCTCACATTTGTTGTTAATAATGCAAATATCATGTTCATTTGTTTGCTTGTTTAAAAGTTTCATTTGTGACTGTGAACTCATCCACATCATTAACTTTATCATCTCTACTTTCAAATGGATGGAACAGTTTGTTTAGTTCATCCACAAACGGTTCGATCCCCGGTCGAGTCATACCAAAGACTTACAAAAATGGTACTAACAGCTGCCTCGCTTGGCGCTCAGCATTAAGAGGTTAGTGTTAGGACTGGTCGGCCTGGTGTCAGGATAATGTGACTGGGTGGGACATCATGCTACATGTCTGCGGCATGATGCCCCAGTGCTAGACATCACTATAAACTGCCACACTGCAGACATCGTAGCGATATGACTGAAAAATTGTTAAAGCTACGTTAAAAAATCATAATCACATCACATCACATCATCCACAAACAAATCTATTAAACCAAAAGTTAAAGCTTGTACATTGTTTGTTTACAAAGTAGTTTCTAATACACTATACTAGTTATAGACACATGTTGTGCAGTATGAAAAAGTATGGAAAAATACTGCACGATTCTGACAATGTAAAGTTAATGGAGAAAAAAAATTAGCATATAATATAATGGGATATATAATACAATAACATGATATATATATATATATATATATATATATATATATATATATATATATATATATATATATATATATATATATTACAATAACATGGGATATATAATACAGTACTGTGGGATATATATTGCAATAACATGGGATAGATAATATTTGCATGAGAATCAGTCTCATTCAACAGACAAATGCATTGCTTTGTGAGATCTTTGCCATGTGGTAAAATGTGTCATTGATCTTAATTGTGGTTTTTAAAGCTTTGTAGAAGCAAAATTTGAAAAAACATCAATCTCAGAATTTTTCCAGAAATATTTTCTGCAATCATTCATGCCAGAAATAAAATTGACTTAAAAAAAGATATAATACAACACCACTACCACTGCCTGGATCATGTCTCGATCATTTAGTGAAAATGTCCACATGTGTAGGTGAAGCACGCTATCATCTTCTCATCATTTCATCTCATCAGCCGGTGATATCACTTTTCCAAAGCTTCATTTTGGTGTTATGAAAAAAAAAAAAGTTTCTTGCCAGACCCTTGTATATTGAAGGTCTCTTTGAACCATATAAGTTTGGTTGAATTAGACTGCTACAGAATTAACACACACATACACACTCATTCATAAATTGGCAATACTGAATTATGCAAAGGCATGTCCTTGCCTCTGCTGTCAAACTATGGTGCCACTTGTACACAAGTAAATATGGTTGTGCATGTGACTATTTTCATGGCAGCCACCAACTTACAAGTTTTTGATTTTCAAAGAGCTCAAATTTGTTTATATTTATAGAAGAATACAATAGCATTTTTGCCAGATTTATTTATCTTTGATCATGATCACTGAATGTTGGTTCAAAATGAACATGATAAATTATCTTGTACCGTATTTCATGTATTTTTTCATACCCTTTAATTTTTCGTACATAATCCAGTTATCAAAATAATAATTATTTAAATGTATCATAATTTTTCGTACATATCATTTTGTATTATTTGAAAAATTCATTAAATTATCGGACATAAAATTTCCACTAAGAAGATTTACGTTTGCAAAAAAGCTCGAAAATACAGTATTCCCATTTTGTTTTTACAAAAATTAATGATTAATTGTTGGTGAGAAAATATAATGATTGATTAGTAAATATTAGCTTTAGTTTCAGACTGCCTACTATACTAACTCTTCCGACCGTGACTGACTGACCCCCCCCCCTCCATTTTTGTAAAAGATCCTGCGGGCGCACATGTGCATACACTCTTATTGTCTTTACAATATCTACTGGTGTTTATTAACAAACGAGCAAAGGACTTCACAGACCATACCTTTAAATATTATCGTTAATTAGTTCTCCTTATTAAGTCCGTCACCGTAACAAAAGACCATGTGCATTTTAAAATGAGTTCGGAAGCCCTTTGATGTTGTCTTATCCAACAAAAATTACATCTCAGTACATGCTAAAGTGAAGACCACAGACTATTGGTCAACTAGTCTTATTGTTTCATTAGTCATACAAACATAAAATATAAAAACCTTGTCATTTTCCATCGTAAATTTGAAAGTCACGGACTCCGTTAAATCGATTCATATATATACATATACTATCTTTTAAGTGCTTGTTCTGTTTTGACTTGGATATAATTAACATTTTATCGCAAATCTATTCTATGATATACCCCACTATTATCTTTATTGGCGAGTTGGAATAACAAGAAATGCATATGATTGCTTGTCCTTATAACATCTGCTATATGGACAACGGCTTCAATAGCACATTGACAGACTTTCATTTCCCTAAAGAGAGCCTCATTTCCCTACTGGCAGCCTCAGTGAGTTGACCTCTTCAGTCAATTCTTGCCCTCAATCTGGTTTCAACTGGAATAACCAAAGCCCTAAGAATGTTTAATTACCGTGTAAATAACTGCATAGCCATGTGGTTGTTGTGACAATGTACATCGTAATTAAAACAAGAATGAACTGTTGATTTAGCTGAGTTTATTCCTAATGGAATATAGTAGGGTCGTAATACATGAGGATTATCCCACTCATCAGGTAACTGAAAATAGTCTTTTTTTCTCTTTGCAAAAGCTACAAATCACAACTACACTGAATAAATACAGTCTTGTACACTTAAAAAATTTTGTTTGATTGATCTCTCTGGCGCGCGTGCACACACACGCGCGTGCGTGCGCACTCACGTGCATTAACTTAAACGTTGATTTCAAGTTCTTTATTTTTTTTATTGCAATTTGATATGTAGATTATTGTTGCAGTAAAAATACAACTTACACTTAATTTCTTGACGATGTGGGGTCGTATCGTTGCGTACAATTTACCAATAAATAATACCCATAACTTGTGCATGTTCAAACCATCTTGATCATTTTGCCTATATTACACAACATAACAGCTACACATGTTCTAAATGCAGACGAGCTTGCACACTGAGACATAATCCTCTCTCTCTCTCTCTCTCTCTCTCTCTCTCTCTCTCTCTCGTTCACTAATAACAACAGTACTTTTGATTTATTGTAATTAGATTCTTGAATTGAGAGCAGAATGAGACAGAAAATATACGTTTACTTTGTACGTTTGTACCGTTAGTTTGTCGAGTAGCGTGTGTACCGTAGAACTTGCTTTGGTACGATCCCTTTATTTTTCGTACACAGTACCACCAAATGATAATTATTTATTTTACATATAATTTTTCGTACACTGAAATTAATAATTATTTTTTCGTGTACGAAAAATTACATAAAATACAGTAAGTTCTGTTTCAGGTAATTTTGCTTCCTTTTCAGTGATAGATATCAATGTAAAAGACCCCACCTTTGTGCCTGGCAAGAAGCGATATGAAAGAATCAAGCGATGTTTCACAGAACATCTAAATCTGAAGTTTGATTTTTTGCTAACTTGGGGCCCTGAAGGTGAGTCATTTGATGACCATCTGAATAATTTAGAAAAATAATATAACAAGAACAGCAGTAGCACAATTAAAGACAACAACTCCATGAACAAGAGTATCATCATCATCATCATCATCATCTGGTTCTTACAAATTACAAAACACATATTACCCAAAAAAAATTCTGATAGCCCATTTCACATTCTTTTGCCCAGTTAACATGAAACTCAAAGCTTTATGACTTTTTGTTTTCTATCTTAAGATGAAATAAAATTCTCCAAAGTTAAATATTTTAATAATGAAATATTGTATTATAGCAGCAAATGTTATGACATGTGGTAGCCTACCAGGATACCAGAATTCAACATATGGTAGCACAGACCCAATATTGAGGCAATTCGGGGCTATCAGAATTCTGCATATGGAAGCACAAATCCAACATTTTGGAAACCCCCAGCCTATCTGAATTCAGCATGTGGTAGCACAGGCCCAGCATTCTAGCCTATCTGAATTCAGCATATGGTAGCACAGACATAACATTCAACCCCAAAATCTTCCAGAATTCAGCATATGGTAGCACATACCCAATATTCTGGTAATCTCAGGGCTACCTGAATTCAACATATGGCTGCACAGACCCAGCATTTTGTTAACACCTAGGCTCTGGGCACAAAATTAAAATCCATCTTGAGGAAAATTGTTTGTGAAATGTTATGCTGTTTAAATGTTTCAAAGACAGATACTTAGATCAGGATTCATGCAGTCCAAAACCACTTAAAAATGTGTAAGTTAAATACATGTATCAGTCATCGGGCGAGGGTTATTACATAGTCAAGTTGGGAAAAGTACTGTCACCAATTGTCCATAAAATAAACTTATCAAATTTGTACAAGTTGAAAATCATACTTGCATTTGCAATTTATGGCAGGTTGTAAATTTGCTAACAATTTCCAATTGATATTTTTCATTGACTTTATCATTTCCTTTGGACTGTTACTGCAATTGTTAAAATTATACAAGCACCTTTCTTTTACATTATATAAAAAGGGACAGAGTTCGTAGTGCTGTGTTATAGTTGGCAAGTGATGATATCAATGATACATTCCAACCATTACACTTTTGGTGTAATCATTATGCTTTTTTTCAGCTAATTATATCTTAAGCGCACATGTATATGGATAATGCTTTTCTGGTACATAAAAAAATACAATAAAAATAAAGCAGTAAAAAAGTTACATTTGTCATTATTATTATCATCTCTTTTTCCACTCATAGTATAAATTTGAGAATATTCTAGAAAGGAATGCTCAGCTTAGAGTAAATTTGTCAATCCTAGACCTACATGTACTTTCCTTATTTTATTTATAGCAACCGTATATGACTCCTTTCCAAGAAAACAAACAGGTTTCTTTAATTTTAAACTTCAATTTACAGATTCATTATATTGATAATATAGGGGATTGGACCATTCTGTACTTTTAAGGAAAATGGTGCCAGATGTTAAGCGAAACAGGCTTTTATTGTGTGACTTGTGCTTGTTATAGGACTGAAATTTATTAGAGCAGATGGATCTTTTTAAACTTCAAAATATATCAGATCCTAAAAAGGATCGATCAACACCTTGTTACAAATTTGAAAAGAAGAATACAAGAGTGATGTAATTAATAGAGCGATCAGATTGAGTACATCCTTATGCTCATTATGGAATTTGTAGACTTGACATGTTGGCTAGTTAAAGTGAGTGTTGAATATAAATAATTTGTTAAGTATTTTGTGTTTGTATTTTGGTTCTAATCAGCATGGGTTTTACCCATTTTTGCGAAGAATTTTGACCAGCTGCAGAACCAGGTTAGCCAAAAAAAAATCAACATTTTTTATAGTGTACTGTAATTATGGCATGCAATATATTGATTACATTTTTTATGCTCAGATTATGCTTTTTTGCCACTTATATTTAGTACTAGTTATGCCTTTACAAAAGTGGACCTCATTAACAAAGTATTTTATATGCCACAGACCATAGTTTTCTGAAAATTCACATAAACTTTTTAATTGGATAACACTTGTAAATTTGCCATGAAATGTTTTGAAAATAAACAACTCAGTTTTGCAAGGATCATAATCCGATAAATGTGGAGGTTTGGCATTTACTGTAGGTTGGTCCAGATTATGAATAAAGTTTAATATTATTTATTTTCAATTTGCCTACCTAATTCAAATTTATTAACACAACATATATAAATGACTTCAAGATCACAAGCAGAAGTGATCAATATCAGATTAAAAAGCATCAACTTAACAAGTATAAGGATTAACTTAAACAGAGCAAAGACGTCATGCAAGTCATTGGTGTATAAGAAGCTGTTTTTCTTCTATTTCTTATAACTATCATGAACAATGATGAAGGTTTACACAAGCAGCAAACTGAAAACTTTCTTATTCACAGGAAGTCAGTTGGACCTGAGATAGTTCACCAGGTACATCTATTTCAGAGCCTCATGGCAGTTTGCCAAGAAATCTGTGTTTATTTTTAGCAGTGCTATTTGATAGTGGATTGGCATCATTTATACAAATTTGAAAGGCCTTGATTATTTATGTTAATGAAGTTGAAGGTGTTTCCATTTTTATTAAAAGTGTCCATATTTAATGGTCAATTGGCATCATTTGAATAAAGGCATTCATGAAAGGTCTTTTTGCCAGGATGCTCTCAAAATTAGTCAAATTCTGTTCAGCAGTTTTTGAGAAGAAGTCATTTAAAGGCTTTTTGTTTTCTTAGTGCTGGCAGCCATATTTGATGGAGGAATGGCATCATTTTTGTAAACCTGAAAGGCGTTCATGTCAGAATATTCTCTGTCAGGTTTAGTTGAAAATGGTCCATTAGTTTTTGAGAAGCTGAAGATAGCAGATGTTTAAGGACAAACGACACACACAGGATCATATCATAGACTCATTTGGCCTTATGGTCAGGTGTTAAATTTAGAACAGTTATTCAGGAGAAAAAACCCCATTGTAAACAGCAAATTTTATAGCTGCTGGCTTTCAACAAGAACATTCCTGCATACAGTAGACATGGTTAAAGCAAACACTGGAATTGGTTTTATCTTGTCTTGCAGATGAGAAGGTATCCCCAGCTTCTGTACAGTATTATTTTCAGTGCAATGGCTTCCTATGCAACAGACTACCAATAAAGAGGAAACAAAGAGAGTATGTAGATCTTGCAGTACCAGTTATATCGTCTGACAACCCCACTGGGGAGGCTGAGTGCTGCTGTGATTCCATGGAATTCTATGAGTGGCTTGGGGCATGTGCCACAGAGGTCGATTTGTAAGAAACTTTCAGTAACTCACTCTGTCTCTCTATTTTCTAACACAGTTCAGGATACACTGAGTATAATTTTGCAAAATTTTGCAAAAGATGTGACCATACATATTTGCCAGAGAACATAGAATGTCAGCATGGTTACATGGCATTCTTGATTGGCTCAGAACATGTCTGTCTGTCTGTCTGTCTGTCTGTCTCTCTGTCTCTCTCTCTCTGTGTAGGATAAATCAATTATCCAAATACTTAGGACAAGTTGGAAAAAGCCCAGGACAAGCTCACTAAACCATCGGAATGTTCAGTAAGGCAGACATATTTGTTCTGCTAAAATACTTGTATGTATTTCCTTTACTGACTAGATATATAAATATTATATATAAAATTGCTGTTTTAATGAACAAGTTTGTTACACGAGTTAGAGTTGTTAAGAATTGGATGTTCCCATCACATGATTCACCAGCAGATTGGGCCTTGCAGTTTGTTATGAGTAATCAGTAGAACAAACAATATCTGTTGTTTGCAGTTGGACTTGATGTATCAAAGTATATAAATTGTACCAAAGCTTCATTTTATTGCAAAGTGATGATGCTGAAAAAAAATGGTACCGTGTTGCTTAAACTGCATCAGTTATTCTGGTAAGATATTAAATCCTTTATTTAGAAGGGCCCCAGATGGTCAAGTAGTCTAAGGCATTCGTCTTTACAGTTCACTGACACCTCATATCTTTGTGGGTTCAAGTCTTGGTTTGGCTAACATTGGTATACAGAAAAGTTGCCAGTATTTTCCTGTGGGTATGTGATTCTTGCAGGGGTTTTCCCATGCTCTTCCTCCACTAAATATACTGGTCACCATCTATAGATTATCATGCTGAAAAAATGACATTAAACCCACAAAACCAGAACCTTTATTTAGACCAAAACCAGTTTCATTGTGAAAGTCATTGTAGTATATTTCTTCAAAGTATTATCCACTAAAAGTCGTCCTGTTGTGCTATATTTTCAGAGATATGTAACCAACACATTGAGAATATTTTTATCATTTCCACACTTTGCAAATGCCAATAAATAACTGTTTTTATGTTTATTTTATATGGTCTTATTTCAAAGCACTGAAACATTAATCTCTGAGCGATTGTGTTGCTTCTTATTTCTGTGTTTTAGTACTAGATGGTATAACATGGGATCAATTTATCAGTTTAAAGCCTGCATGTGTGTGTGATTTGGATTTTTAACGTAGCTTAACAATTTTTCAGTCATATCACTATGATGTCTGCAGTGTGACAGTTTATAGTGATGTCTAGCACTGGGGCATCATGTTGCAGGCATGTAGCATCATGTCCCACCCAGTCACATTACCCTGACACCAGGCTGACCAGTCCTAACACTAACCTCTTAATGCTGAGCACCAAGCGAGACAGCTGCTAGTACCATTTTTAAAAGTCTTTGGTATGACTGGGTGTGGGTGGGTGGCTTTGAACCCGCGACCCTCTGTGCATGAAACAGATTGGTAGTCATGTTGTAGGCGTATATTTTGCTACTACCAACTGTCAAAAAATATTTCAAGTCAATACTTATGAAAACTGATGCAAGTGTTTGAATTCAATTGCAGGAGTGCAACATCTCTGGACAGTTACACCTCCTCCTACACCTGTCCCTCTCCCAGAGAACAGAAGGACAGGTGTGTGACCTGGGTCTGTAAAGGAATGCATACTTGTGCTTCAATAATAGATGTACTGACCAAACTGAGGTAAGGGGATGTTAGTTACTAGCCGGAAATTTAATTATTAATAGATATATGATCAGACACTAATTTGAACTATATATAGATCAATAGCATCGCTGTCTTGAAAAAAAATAAACTTGGAACATCCACTGTTAACAACTGAAAAACGTTTTTGCATGTGGTCATTACGATTAAATATTGAAAGCAGTGTCCAGTTCTCATATAGTAGAGAACTGCAGTTGATTTCATTCTATGGTAATGTATAACGGCACTCAAAGAGCATTGTATGGTTCAAGGACAGTGCTTGCAAGATGTTCCATTTTGTTTTTTGTTTGGTTTTTATTTTGTGAAAACACCATGAAAAATATTTCAGTTGAAAGAAAATGAATAAATGTTGCTTATTTTTGAAGATTGTAATGAGTATATTTAAATTTGAATCAATATGTAGATTGAAGGTGTATAGAAGATACAGTAACAACTATCTGTAGAAGACCAAAGAAGCCACACCAATTAGACCCTTTAGATTGATATCCTTTATATACAAGTTAAACTGATGACATACAAAGAGGAATCTATGTGTACTTTATATGATGTTGCCTGCTAAAACAGGTTTCATCATATTAACAAAGAGGGAAATCTGAGTTATATCCTGTTTGAGTCTTGTGACTTATGAGGTTTGATTTTTCAGACAGAAATTTCGTTTCCATTTTAGGGCTGTTCCAGTAAAACATATATCCCCCACTGGGGACGGCATTTCAAAAAAACTTCTCTTGGAGGTTGTGTTTCAAACTATTTTGATTCTGACAGTGGAAGGTTGATTAGGAAAATTACTTCTGTTGTGGGTTGTGTTAACAAAATGAGAAATCGCTGGTGGGGTTGTCAGAAAAAAAAAAGAATATATATTTAAAATCGCATCTAACCCCTTCCTAGCAGTCTAACGTAAATAAAAACATTGGATCAGAAAATGATGCCAGTACACGCGAGTGCACCAAATTTGTACAAATTCACGTACATTTAAAACAGTGATACGCGTTCCGCAAATTATGTCAACATCGTGGATATAAAATATGCTTTGCGCAGTATGCAATTTTTATTCAACTTTTAACTTTAAAAGTGCATTTTGCTATGTGATTCACACTGCCAGTCGCAGTATCGCAGCATTTGATGCGACATCCAGATTCAGGAAGGCAAACGTTAATATAGCTGGATACGTCAGTTCGACATGAATGGCTGTTAAACTAAATTTGATTGGTTCATTGAGCCCTGGAACAAGCATTTTATGGAGTTTTAACCTTACTTTCATCATGGAAGTTTTACAAATGCGTGTTTCAAATAAGGGCCACACAGGAAACCAAAATGGCTGAATCACAACAGGGTTTGTCGTCAGACGACGTTTTCAGTCGGCAAATACTGGCTGGTGATAGCTATGATGACAATGAATTTCATGTATATCAGTCTGTTAGACATTGGGAAAATGTCACTGGAAATACCAGTGTGTGATTTTGTGCCCAAATTTGATGTTGAGTGTGAGTCCGATGTACGTGTTGGACGTACGTGATGCCGGTTATATTTATTCAAGATACCCATGTCTGAACAACCAGACTATGGGAGTGTTGGACTTAAAACCCTAATACAGCATTATGGAAGAGAAAAAAATCTGGCATTAGAGGCAGCAAAGCACTGATTCAAGGAAGTGAATCTTTGGCAGGGTTCATGTTAGTGAAAACTTTTCTTTTTGGAACAGAGATATCCAAGAGAGAATACCCATGCGGCCATACCTGTGAGATGTTGAAAATTGCTTAACCATAAAGAACAGTAACTTGTTCAAGCTAATTATGCATATGTGTTTCAGACAGCAGGCAATGAAAGGGAGTTTTCAGCACAGAATAATATTCGTACACAGATGAGGAGGATCATATTAAATTCAGAACCAATCAACAGATTAATGCTCATAGGGAACATCAGAGAATCTCCATACAACCTAATTAAGTGTGTGTAGATCTCTAGTTGGCAGAACCACTTTGGCAACAAAAGATTTACGAGACTAAATTTCATATCATGCAGATGTATTACCAAATGAAGTACATGCTCTCTATGTGCAAAAATTGAATGACATTAAACATAAGGAACTGACTGAAATGTGTAAACTCAAAGCAAGATGGATAAAATTTGTCCTGTTTGTGTTTGGTTATTCCTATGTATATTTTAAGGATGTTGATATTTTCTGCAGACCTTGTGGCACTTAGTTCCTAGCCATCATTTGGTATTTGTATTACATATTGGATTACTATTATCTAGTACACAACATTTTGAAGCAGTGTCATTAACTAATGATGAAATTGATGAAAAATTACTTGATGTCATTCTGATATATGGATTCTTTACTACACTACTAATCTGTTCATCCTGATTCTTTTTTTTACCATCTCCTTTAGTTTTACTGGTACCAATACTTTTAATAAAATTGTAACTTCTATTTTCTTACAATCTAAATATTTGTGATCATGTAGTATTGTCAAAAGGTAAAATGTGCTTAGTTTTGTTGTAAAATCTAAAACTATTAATTAGCAAGAGACTAAAGTAAAAAGTGGGTCCACTTTATGTGTGCAAAAACTATTACCATATTACAGTGTTGTTAGAAACAACAGATTAGTTGTAGGAGATGTATTTTGCAAAGTTATAGAACTAGCACTCGTATTGTAACCACATATTCCATTTAAATAATACTATCATTATTTCTGCACATTCCTATCAGTTTTTCCCAAGTGGTATTAATTTCCTGATCTGATGTTGTTCGTTTCTTGTGCAATTTTTACACATCAAGAATTCTCTGTATCATTAAAAAACAATGTAATCTGCACCAAATTGAGTTGTTTGAGAAGAAACATATAATGTTTTGACTACATATGCAGTGTTTTATCTACCCATAAGTCATGCGTCAAATATGCAGACTTTTCAGATTTGACGCACAAAAGTCATCGATGGTACGTAAATTGATGCACCCCAATATTATATTTTGCTGATTAACACAAAACACAGGTTTGGTCTAAAAATCATCGCCGGTATGTAAATTGACGCACACCAGTGTTATGTTTTGCTGATTAACACAAAATAGAGGTTGCTCTAAATGCTTTATTGGCTAGATTACAACTCTTCCAAACAGGGAAAACATGCGCACATCAGTTCTTACGCTGATGTTATCATAATACATGGCGTTACAAGTGAGTGTGGAGCCTGGAGCTGACCTTATGTGACCTGTAACTGTCGCATCATTTGTAGCAACAGGATGTTAGAACTGTATAATCACCATACACAAGAGGCGGAAAATAAACATGATTTTAAAGTGATTCTCACGAAAAACTATTATTTCATGCGCATCCTTGTCACGCAACGAAGCAACAATTAACAGTCGCTCATTTGTATGCCTTGCATTGTTCCAGGATACTGTCAGCGTTCGACTGAAAATGGCATCCAAGGCAAACAAATTAAAATAGATATGAAACAAACAAAATTATTATTTGGATCGTGTTTTTACAACCGACCGTCAATAATAGTATTATTATCGAACCAGTGAAGCCTTCATCATCTAAAGATGAGGTACCAGTTACTCGTAAGAT
Source organism: Megalonaias nervosa (assembly GCA_016617855.1). Taxonomy (NCBI): domain Eukaryota; kingdom Metazoa; phylum Mollusca; class Bivalvia; order Unionida; family Unionidae; genus Megalonaias; species Megalonaias nervosa. Next base: position 48,889 of record JAECUM010001480.1, read on the forward strand.
AAAACATAATTTTGTGCAGCAATAGCTGAAAACATACAGCTGGCTACGTTTTCAAAACGTTAAGTTGAGTGAAGAATGTGACAGTGAAGACGCCTTTATGTTTTGCCATATATGTACAGAGGCTAAAAAAAACCTCCATGACCAAATGTGCAAAAAACAATAACTTTAAGAATTACACTGGCAAGGCATGCTGGGTTACCAGAACACAAACTGCTGATTGAAGGTCCACAGTACCAGGCAGATTTTAATGCAGTTTTACAAACAAGACATAGCAGTGAAAGTGCTACTTAGTGTGTACATTGGCTGAGAGTAGAAGACATCCCTTTTTAAAATACAAATCTCTTCCTAATTTAATACTCGACTTAACAGCTGAAGAAATTGATGCCATTGGCATTTTTAAGAATTCCGCCATTCAGTATGACTCGGCTACTATCTGTTCAGAGGTACTGGAGAGCCTGTCAAACGTTGTTGAGGATAGTCTTATACGTGACCTGCAAAATTCGTCATTTGTGACAGCAATGGCAGATGAAAGCACTGACATATCCAACAATAAACGCCTTGTCATATATGTTCAGATTATTTCTGATGATATGAAACCATCAACAAGATTTTTAACAAATATAGAATGTTCAGATGCTTCTGGCAAGGGAATTGCCTTGTTGGCTTTAGTCACATTATATAACTAAAATTTTTGTTGTATATTTGAATAATATAATTATTTTTTTTAAAAACTACTGAAGACTGATCATCAGCTTGAATAGGACTCAATGGGTTGGATTGTGACTCATTGTTTTTTGCCTTGATGAGTCATGACTTACATGAAGTCATTTGTAGATAAAACACTGCGTACGTTAACCAAGAATATCTAGCACTTATAACAAGGAAGAAACATATATCTCAAAAGTTACGATGTCAAAGTTACCCTGACACATGAAGGAAATTAATTTTTTTCATGCATTTTAATAACTTGAACTTTACATCAAATGTTGAAGATTACTCAATCATGTAGAAAGCTATTGGGGTCAGGAGTTCAAGAAACCCAAATAAGGAAAATGGTTTCTATCAGATTACTTGTTTAAATGAAACAAAGTTTAAATGAAATGTTTGCCCATGGGCATGAAAGAAACCCTTCCTCTCTACAGTCATTAAAAATTAAAACTGCTTGAGCCTCACCATAGGTCTGCTTAAGTGATAGCAACAAACAGCAAGTGTATCAATGCTCATTTCCCCATAAGGTTTGTTTTGTTTTAACAAAGCATATTGACATGCTGATTCTAACACTATCATGATGTTGCCATATTTTCTCTATGGTAAATGTGCTCATTTTGTAACCCAAAAATCAATGAAGCTATGAGTTCTGGCATTAAAGTCTCACATTAAATAACATTTAAAGTTGCCATGATAGTAATTTAGGATGCAACTGTTCTAATTTCACCTTTGGTATATTCAGATCTTGAATGTGATGGAGGAACATGGCTCCAAAATAAACACATCAATTTTAGAACCTGTTCATTGACTATGAATCAAGTATATAATCCGAGTCCAACTGAATTGTTAGAAAAAGCTTAATTCTTTTGACAGCATCGTAATTAGCTGTCAAATATGGAGTAAGCCTATGGTCTTTCTGCCATCCCAACTGAGACCCCACCACAACCACGTAACCATGCCCAATGACATCACAGTAATAATCACTATACAACTAGAGATGACATCTCTTTGAGTATTTTGATTTCAGTAGAGCCTTAACAGAGTGGAACAGTAAGAAAGAGTGACAGATATTTAAGTGTTAGGGAGATATTTAACAATGGCTATTCCTCCTGCCACCACTTTCTCATTGGAGATCACACACACACAAAACTTAGATTAAATCCTGAAATCCTGGCAGCATCCCTGCAGGGGAGATAACTTGACCATTTTATTCGATTTTATTGGTCTCTGGTTATCCCATGGTATTTCTGTTACTTGACCATTATCTTACAGTGTGTCGAGTCAGCATGGTCAGAAAAAGCATACAACCATTGAGAGTTGTTGAAGGACTTGCATTACTACAGATATGAAAGAACAAGAACCATACTATAAATCAGTGAAGATAAAATAGAGTATACATGGTTTGGCTGTCCCTGATTGGTTGATAATGAAAGTAAGATTTTAGTAGAAAGAATCTTTTGAGAGCTTGTCCTACTTGTAACTGAAAAAAGTCAGGGACATTGTTTTATTAACATAATTTCCGTCCCTTTACAGACCCGAGTTTGGAAGACTCATTACTGAAATCAGCACCTGACTCTCTGGTATAGTATTGAAAGCACACACATTTCAAATTTGTGTAGATCCAGAAAATGGTGCAGCTGTTATGGTTTTCTTTTCACAAAAGCTGTCGTCATAGATGTATCTATACTGATACAAATTTGATCATGAGCACTCAAAATTTTAAGTTATTGAATTTTAATATTATGGTGTTTGCACAGGTTTACAATGGGAACTGAATTAGTACAGCGATTCTTGAACTCTTGAGTTTTGTGCAGAAACATGGAATCCAAGCAGAATACATCCAGAAATGTAGAGGTTTTCTATCTTGGATTTAGTCTCCCCATTGCATTTCACATTGATATGCATATTCACAAACAATTAGTAGTAGGAAAAGTAAGTGACAAATTTAGATATATATCATAAACATGACAAACAGTATGTGGGGGGACAAGATCATAAGAACAGGCTAGAATGGAGAAGTATAATAACAACAATAATGAGTAGAAGTGTGCCTCTTTTTTGATGTGTGCAACATTATTTTCTCAGCTTCAGTAAGAAATTACATCAAAGGGAAGACAATAAAGGATGTACAGTTAGCTACTCAAATTGATTTTAACCTTCTGGTTATATCAGTTCTGGTCTGTTTCTGTCCATTCTGGTGATTATGTCCACTGAATCAGTATGGTTGGAAAAGAATTGGGCAAATTTAAAGATTGAAAAATCTTCTGGCAGATTATGATTATACACTGTACTTCTGCCTGAGAGATGTGAATAATTTCATTTCTTGGTTTGTTGATTCTGGTTGTTGCTCAGTTCAAATGCTTCATTGAAAAACACTGATGCATTCTCATACTTTATTACAAATATTTATTTCAGATGCACATCTCCAGATATCGATATCTGTGAATATAGCTTGAATAAATTATAACAGTTCTGGTTGGAACAGTGGACATTGTTAGAGAAACTTTAAGTGAGCTAAAATGTAAACTTTTTGGCAGTGTGTGATGCAGGATTGCTCAAGACTTCTCCATCTCATATGCTCACCATGAAAAATCCATTTGTACCAACTGATGATGACTTTTAGGTAACTGTCAGAAAGGCATAATTGACAATATTCAAAAGGTCTACAAAAATTACCGGAGTCAAAATTTATAAACTCGTACAGCTGTGGCAAACATGATGGACTAGTACCTTTGCTGCTGTTGCCACAGTTGATTAGTTGGTTGATTTAGTTTGGTTTGGTTTGTTTGTTTTTTTTGGAGGGGGCTGTTTAACAGTATATTAGGTGGAGGAAGAACCCCGAAAGACCACCAACCCAAATTGGTTGATCTGTGACAAAAACTCACTCTGTGGGATGTGCAAGTGATCTGTAAAAGCAAGTACTTTAGTACACTAGGGCACATGGAGCCTCTGTTGATTTGATGTGTATCTCCAACAGCCGAAGTAATTTAGACATGAGATCTCTGGTTTCAGTAGATCATTATAGCCTTTACACCATTTTCAGATGAAGAGAATCTATATATGGCAGTCGTTTTTACTGCTGAAGAAAATCCAAGTACTTTTGAGACACCATACACCACTTATGTAGAACCGCTGACCTTCCACAAGTAACTGGCAACATTCTCATTTACACATTGGAGGCAAATAATCACATAACAAGCATCTTGTACCACTCGGCCATGGAAGCCCCTCAGATCTGTATCACAAGACAAGCATCTTATACTCTGCCATGAAAGCCCCTCAGACCATAGGTATAAGTCTCGTATGAAAGACTAGAAGTTGGAGATAGAACCTGTGACAACTGGATTAAAAGTACAGAATGTTACTGCTAGACCATCAGTGATGATGATGATGCTGTTGACAATACAGTTAACTGCAATGACATTGATTTTATGAGTACTCTGGGAAAAAATGATTCCTTGACTTTCTTCCATTTTTTAAAATCTAATTTATGATATAAAAATGTTTGACTTGCTATATTTCTTTTTTTAAAAACTTTTTTAAACTTTATATTAGTCTTGCAACAAGGCATAAAAATAAGACGTTGTTAACTGAAATATGTGTTCTTACAAGAAATGATATAGTGTAAAAATAGGCAGAAATAATGTGACGTCGCTTTCACAGGCATTAATGATTTTTCTGACAAATTGTGTATTATAAGTTTACCAAAACATTTATTGAAAAAAATATTAACAAGGGAATCATAGCATCTGACCACACATTTAAAGCAATACAAGATTTAACTATTATTCTAATCAAAAGCAGCATGCCTGAGAACAAGGAAAAATAGCAAAACATAGTGATCACTTTAGTAAACACACAGTTTAGTACGGATACAAATTCATAATTTCTGTATTAGAATAGAAATCCCTAATATAAAATCTATATTCATGGACATTAAATTAGTAGGTATTAAGGGACTGATCAATGACATCTACAAATAATAAGCCACCAAGAAATTTGTGATTTCACAATATCAGACATACGTGGCTGACAGACAGACAAATAAACAAAAGGACAAAAGATTGATTATAATGAATGAATACAAGTAAAAATATGCAGTAGATTATATGATCTATAAGAATTCAGTAGATTACCTCCAGCCAGCTGTCATTTAAATTGTTTGTGTCCCCAACCCAATATTAAAATCGCTTCTAACACCCACTAACCCATAGCCAGAAATTATGTTTAAAAAAATATGCTTCTGTAGGGGGCAGTGTTTTTTTATTAAAACATATCTGATAGTGGATCTTAATTTTTTTAAATTGCTTCTGTTGTGGGTTGGTTGAATTTGAAAGTGCCTCCCCCCCCCTGGGGGGAGGGATATGTTTTACTGGAACAGCCCTTAATGGAAAATTAACCATGGATGCAGTCGAAGTAATTTTGCTGTTAGTCAGTAAAATGAACAACACAGTGCCATTGTCTCATTGTCTTAGTATTCCAGGCAACATTTCTATTGTTCAGTGAAAAATATTGTTCAGTATTTGTTAATGCCAATAAATAAAATCTTTGTTTCCAATTTAATTCAGAACATGGTTAAGAACCCCAGCCACACTTGGACTTGTATTAATAAACATTTTTTTAAAATTATTGATCCCAATTTTTTTTTTTCTTAGGCTAATTGTACAAAAGATGAACTTGCCATGGGTCAGCCTGACAGTGCATGGTTTCATGGACAGTCCTGTTTCCTGGGGACAAAGAGAGCATAGCTTCTATCACAACGGGGACAATCTATACACCTTTGTCATCTTCCCTAATAATGACTACTGGTTGTATTCAGCAATTGGCTCAAAGGACATTTGTGTTTAGCATGAAGTTATTTGTTTCACATGGGTCAGCCTGACAGTGCATGGTTTCATGGACAGTCCTGTTTCCTGGGGACAAAGAGAGCATAGCTTCTATCACAACGGGGACAATCTATACACCTTTGTCATCTTCCCTAATAATGACTACTGGTTGTATTCAGCAATTGGCTCAAAGGACATTTGTGTTTAGCATGAAGTTATTTGTTTCACACATCTGCTCATATACATTCTATAATAACTTTATTTTTTCACAATGTCAGTTACCAATAGTGACAGCTCCTTTTTTGAATATAATCCCTCTGTAAAATGTGTGCTTTGGTCATCTCTCTGTTTTTGGTTGATAAATATTTACTGAGTGTTTTAACCAACTCTACATCTATAACGTGACAGATGTTTTAGAAATGAAAAAAAAATCAGTATTTATTTTGAAAGAATGGAAACAAACTTTATGATACTTTATATGAAAGAACTTTTAATAAAAGACTTGTGATCCATTGCTTATAATTAATTGGAACTGACTGAAATGTGATCTCTTTTCTGTTTAGAACATACAAGTATTTTCTCATCCATTGAAAACAATAACCAGTTGAGTAAAGTTTCATAGAAGCTTAAGCTCTCTCTCTCTATTTAACTTGGTATGTCATTGTAGATTTGATTTGGTGAAACTTGTAAAACAGGAAAATATATGTTTACCCAATTTTTCATAAACTAACTTCAAATGATCATATAGAATGTTAGAGCTTTCCAAACTAACATGCTACAACATCTGAAGAAATATCTACCAGTTCATGCAAGGAAGCTGTTCTGTTCAACTTGTACATTACCCGATATGGATGACAGTTTGCACCATGTGGAGTTAATGCACACATGCATTGTTTAATTAAACTTGAAATTAATTCAGCTAGAATTATACGAGATGTTGATTTAGTGATGCCATCTTCTGATATGTTTCATTCCCTAAAATGGCTTCCATTAGACAAATAATTTCTTATTATATTTTGGTTTATAAAGCCCTTCATAATTTAACAGCTTACTTGAGTGATATTCTTGTCCAAACCGGCAATAATACCTGTATGTACTCTAAGATCAACATCAAACCTAAGTTTAAAACTACCAAAATCAAGAACTAATGCACTGAAATGTCATTACATGTACTGGATCAGCCTCCTGAACTAAACATCCTGCAGTGTTCAAAGCAACCTAAACTTATAATTTCTTCTTTGAATACATTACCTAATCACAATACCTTAGGAGTACTACCACTGCCTCACAAATCCAGCCCTTCCAGATACTACTTTTAGCTAAAGGGAGCTAAAAGTTATCTGCCGACCCATGTGGTGGTTGGGTAGAGTGATCTCCCCTTACCCATAAGACTTGGCAGCAGTGAGTAAGGATATACCAGTTATTACTTCCACTCGTGCGACACAGCACTCTCTTTTCAACATGAGACTTCACCATCCATTTTCATCTTTGAAGCATACCTAACAGTTGAAGGAGTTCTTTCACTTCAAGGAAAGTATACTCCATATCTATTTCCAACTTTTCTCTCTTACTTTTGCCGACATTTGTTCATATTTGGTGCATATATATATATATATATATATATATATATATATATATTCCTTTTTAGAGCTCTTTGTTACTTGCACGGGCGGCCATTATATTCCCACTGGATAGGTCTGTGCTGCATTAATTACATGTTCATTTTTAGCGCTTTGGCGCCATGCTTCCTTGAGCTATTTAAAAGTATAATTGCACTTGTATAGGCCGTCTCTGAGCCTCCCTGCATATATAACCTTTATTGCTTTGTTTGCTTTAACCTTGGCAGTCTTAGTGTCCAGACATCACACTGCATTGATTATACCTGTCCACGATATCCTTGACCTTTTCGACAGGTATATTGGCTAAAATTCATCTACTGGCACATTTTTTCAGGTATTTGTTCTTTTGGTCAGCTCTGCGCCATATCGATAGTCAAACAAGACAGGTGCAGGCATATTGTGGTATATTTATTAGCATTATACCCTCTGTACGATTTGTTGACATTAGACTGCCTGTTATCACTTACTAGGCTAACACTAGGCTTTAGCTCGCACCAATAGTACTTGCAGGGTGACAGGCTAGTTCCCTCAAGTTTACTTTTTCTGCTCATTCATCAGGTTTGAACTGTGGGCAAAGCACAGAAGCAGAATTCAAAAGATGATGACATCATCAGTCTGCAAGCCGACCTTTCATCCATACAGGCATTTTTGGCGCAAAAGTGGGACAACTCGACTTCTCTCCCTTCAGCCACTAAGTGTCGGAAAGCAACAAGAAAGCACCCAAATCACCTCCTCCAGACCCAATGTTACTGGCGATTGTCACAGAATTGTATAAATCTATCGTTTTATTTATAATAAATACATGTAAATGGGTTTCGTTTTTTGTGTGTGTATAGTGTTACCTGAGGGTGATTTATGTATATCACATATTATTTCAAAACAGTGAGTTCGGTTCATCCTATGCTGCACAAGCAAAGTGCTTACAATGGGAAAACCGATATTCCTCAAGTGCACAGATGATGTAGGGCTACATAGTCGGTGTATAAATTACATCACCGTAGAGCAAAATGGTACATTACGAGAAGTCTCATCAGTGAGCAGTCTAATTTAACAACTTGCAATCTCCAGCTCTAGAGCTGATTGTTTGGTGGAGTGAGTGATTGATTGTCTATGTGAATCATTTCATTTCATTGTGCAAAATCACTTTGAATCGTGAATCTCTGTACTATTTAAAGTTCTTTTCTTACGTATCAATTCACATTTCATTTACATTGCATTACATCAAGTTAGTGCATATTATGTTAATTATCCAACATTTGGATCTTGTATGTGCATGAATTGAATATAATCTTTTCCATTGAATCAGTCATAAATAAACATTGTATTTTTGTTACCATCATTAGTGTTCTTCATTATAATCCGACCCTAACCTGGTTATCTTGTTACAACGATTTCTATTGTACTTGACTCTAATACTCATCATTTTCCTTTGGGGGATGAGGTGAGCCTGGGAATCTGCATCACGTTTCACACTCCTTGACCTCTGTCCCGAGTTCTGTCATTCACTAACATCCCATCAGATCCACTCAAAGCCAACACATTACAGCAGGAAATAGACAACCTTCTTCGGAAAAGGGTGGTAGAACTTCTTTGAAATACTCTCTCTGGGATTCTGTTCCAGACTTTTCTTGGTTCCAAAGGCAAACAGCACTCTGCGCCCCATCATCGACCTCAGCACCCTCAGTTGCTTCATTCACGCTCCTTGGTTCTCAATGAGAACACCATGTCGCATTCTAAATGCCATCCAAGAGGGAGACTTTGCCATCAGTGTGGACTTAAAAGATGCTTACCTCCATGTCCCTATTCACCAGGCTTCCTGAAAGTTCCTGTTTTTTGCTTACAATGACGTGGTATACCAATTCAGGGCCCTACCATTTGGTCTCAATATCAGCCCCTGGGTTTTCACTCGTCTCATGAATCAAGTCATGGCGCATGTCCGGACCATTTCACTTACCAGTTTGGGCTTTCTAGTAAATGAGGACAAATCCGACCTAGTACCCTCCCAACATTTAGTTCATCTAGGTATGAATTCAATACACAGGAAAATGTGGTTCATCTTCCTCAGAATCATTAAAAATCCGCAACATGGTGGCTTCTTTACTCTTAAGGAGAACCCTATCAGCACGGGAATTCCTTTGTCTCCTAGGTTTATTCAATGCAGCAGTGGACCTCCTCGTCCTAGGTCGCCTTTTTATGCATCCTTTACAAATGCTTCTTCTGTCTCAATGGAGGCCCAAAGTTTACCCACTGAACCAGCCTCTAACCATCTGCTCACAACTGAGGCACCATCTGCAGCCTTGGAGCAACCTTTCTTGGCTTACGGCAAGTATACCTCTGCACTTACCACTGCCCGAGATTACAATTTGTACAGATGCCAGCACAGAGTACTGGGGAGCCCACATACTACCATCATTTCAGGATGCCAGCTGTGCATGGTCTCCCCACAAATGACTTCTGCACATCAATCTCCTTGAAACGATGGTCATAGTGAAAGCTTTTCACTGGTGGCAGGAGCACCTCTCTGGCAAAAGAGTCCTGATTCTGTCCAACAACTCTACAGTAGTGACTCATCTCAACTGACATGAAGGAACCAAGTCCCCAGACCTTTGCGTCATGGTGTGGGACTTTTCTAAACTGGTGTGGTCAACGACAAATCAACATACATGTCCATCATATACCGGTATGACTTCTAGCTGACTCTGTCACAAAACAATCAACTGATTCATACGGAATAGTCTCTTTATCCCTTGGTTTTCACCCAGATCTGTACCCAATGGTACTGACTGTTGGTGGACCTATTTGTGACATGGTGAAATACCAAACTCCCAGCCTTTGTCTCTCCCATCCCGGAAGCATGGGCAGTTGGCGTGCTATCCTTGGATTGGAACAACCTGAACACATACACCTAACCTACAACACCGCTTATTCCTAGAGTGATACAGAAAGCAAATGATCAGCCTGTTTCCTCATCCTTATCACACCACTCAAATGGGAGAAGTCGTGGATCAATGACCTCATTAATCTTGCATCAGAAACCCCGTGGAAGATTCGGGTCTTCCCTCATCTACTCAAACAACCATGACGGCAGTCATTTCATCACTCTCCGGAGCTCCTGAGCCTACATGTCTGGACCATATCAAACAGGCCTTCAGACTTAAACAGTTCTCACAATAAGCCGTGGAGAGAATCACTCAGGCACGATGGCCCTCCACTCTAATAGTGTATGAAGGCAAATGGCACATTTTCACCTACTGATGCGCAAATGAACATATTTTACCTGTCCAGTTGTCAATAGCGCAGACAGCTAATTTCTTAATTTGGCTCTTTGAAGATAGAAAATTAGCTCCAAGTACTGCCTCTAGGGATGGGATTCATAAATCTTTTTTATGGTGAATTGAGAGGGTTATTGCCACATGTTTCTAATATCAGATTAGTTATGATATCACTGAATCATTAAATTACATGACATGTGAAACTGTTATCTAGTCATTAACGGAGTACTGTAGTTCTGCATAACATCCCTGGGAACCAATCTGATGCTTTTGTTGACATCTCATCTATTCATCCCAGCACAAAGCTGGTTTGAAATTGTGAGATGACACCCTGTTTATCTAAATACGTATTTTTTGCGAGTTTCCCTGTCCACTCATAATAGATGTGCAGTTTGGCTGTGTTAGAAAAATAATAGTGTAATATAAGTAATTTTGTCAGGGTTGATTTTGGTTTTGTTCTATCAATGATTTTGAGTTTTCCCTTGCCTGCTTGGTCCTGGGCCCTTACTACTATCCCCTAGAGACAGTGGAGTAGTTTCATCCCAAGAGTTGTACTATCTTCTCACCAAGGAGGAGAGGTGTACAAGATTTCCTACTCAAAGATATACCCCTTGACTAAAGTCTCATTGTTTGTATCTATGTACTTGGTAAGGTGATTTCCTATCTGAGTTGTCTCCCTCTTACTAAAGACCAAAAGTAACAAGGTTCCAACCAATCTGATGTCATCCTTCCTTTGACTAGGGGACATGGTCATACTTAAATGTTTACAAGTATTAAATGTTTCCTTAAATAAATTAACTGTTTTATTAATATTTAAATGGTGTGTGGGTCATTTAAAGACACTGTTGTTAAATACCTTTAAAAGTACAAAGCCCTTTCTTACATGATTTTATGCAAAGTAGATGCAAATAAATACCTTATGGATTTTGCTGGTTCAACTTATTTGCCATTTTGGAGGGAAAAAAATCAAGAAAAAAAACAATAAAGGTCAGGTGAGTTAGAATTGGCAATATTGATACTAAAAAGGAAAGTAACTCATAATAGATTGACCAACACAGGACCATTGTTTATATTGTGCTTACAAGTAAAGTTGGTGTTCTGCAAGTCAGAATAATAGTTAGAACAATGTCTACTAAGAGCCCAAGGCTTTGGAGGGGAGATTTTTGTTTTAAATAAAAGTGGTTCTTTATGTCACTGTCAAAGATGATGCCAACATACAACTATTATCCCATGATTTTGGGACTATTTTTTTTTAATTTTAAATTTGGGTGTTCCAGAAATGTTCTTGCATAAAGGTTAAAAAAATTTTATAAAATGACTGTTTGGCTTAAACTGGTCAAGTAGTCTCTCACCAGCACATCCATACTACTGATGCCACTAAGGAGAGTGAGGCTGAACAAACTGATGGGAAAGAAAATGCTGTACAATAGGTTAAGCAAAAAACACTTATGAACCGGAGATTTTATTTATGAAAATGTTACCATGTGTTTTTATTGGCATTATCCAGTATTTCATATTCATTGTCTGTTCATCAGTTATTTTTTTTTTCTGACTTGGTGGCCAGCATTTTAAGGGACCAGAAAGTGCCCAGCTAAAGTTGTTATAGATGGTGATTTCATTGATTCAACTGTCTATGCAAATATTACCCTCAATTATCTGCCATTAATGATAAAGACTGATTTTGTTAAGAAACTTTAAGATAATTCAAAGTACATGTAAAACAGAAATTTATACCCATTTCCATAATGCTGTAAATAACATTTTATTTGTCAAAGATTGTCATCCTGCAAAAAGCATCGTTATTCAGAGAAACACAAAATGCTCTCAAATTTTGACATAACATATATATTTACCTACAAGTCAGGTCCACCTGCAAACTGCTTAGAGCCAGATCTGTTGTTGCATAATGCACCAGCAGATCTGGATCAATGCAATTTGTGAGGAGCAGTCAGTAAAACAACACAAACCCTGATCTGCTAGCATATAATGTGCCAGTAGATCAGGGTCTATGCTGTTTTGCAGCAGGACCTGACTTATAAGCAAGTTTATACTTTACCAGGAACAGATGTTTGAAATGTGAAGAGAGACACGTCTATTAACAAGTCACAAATAACAAAAGATATAGGTCCATTTACAAAGCTTGCATTTGCATGACATTGATTCTTTACATGCATGCAACATGGTAAGCAGTATGTGGAAAAGCTGAAATCTCTACAACAAATATAAATAAAAAATAAATAAAACAGTCCACTTTTCAAACTCTAACCACACTGCAAAGATGTTTCCTTTACTGTTGCAACAGTCTTTACTGTTGTAACAGTCTTTTTTGTAACATACAATCCCGTATGAAGAGATTTCATTAAATTTATTCCATACATTTCACTGCTAATTAACTCCCACCTGTAATCTTCTATGTACGAAATGTATCTTTGGCAAAAGAATAAGCTTCATTGTGAACAAGAAAATCCATATATAGTTGTGCTCACTAATGTCCACACCTTATAAGAAATGAACAAAATGATAATAACACTGCAAAATACAGTGGTTCTGATTATAACACTATCCTACAGAATCATAAAATTGTGACACGTACCAGGTATTGTTGCCTTAGACTGGATGCATTATAATCAAGGCAGTAGAATACTGGGTATGTTTAATGCCAAACCATGTTTTATACCAAACCACATATTGTTTTATGCCACACCACATTCTGAAGGATATGTTCTATGCCAAACCACATACTGACTGGGTATGTTTCATGCCAAACCAGATACTGACTGGGTATGTTTTGTGTTGAATAATATACTGATTACATAATTTTAATCTTAAATCACACACTGATGGGGCAAGTTTCATGTTAAACATCACCACAATGGGTTGTAAAAAAGTCAAAATCTAAATCAAAGAAAAAAATGCACAGAAAAAATACATATGAATTCACCCCATTTTATGGAATGCATAGAGGATATCAACATTATTCAATAGATGTAAGGAAATATTTCACGAACGATGTGGAAATGTATTATCACAGGTGAAATATTAACTTAATTTACACACAAAAAAAACATTTTCGTTTATATTTTTTAAAGCAAACATCATTGATTTGTATGGATTTTTTTCTCTACTCCAAACAATGTGAATAACGGCTGCATTAAATCAAGAACAGGGTTATGTTGTTTGTTCTTTTGATTGCTCCTAACAAAATGCATTGACCCAGATCAACAGGCACATTATGCGAAAACAGACTTCTGTGCAGTTTGCTGTTGGACCTGACTTACAAGTTGTTGTTGTTATAAGGTTTAACGCCATTTTTCAGCACAAGATTGGCTATACATGGCGGCCAGTATTAATGCTGGAGGAAGAACCCAGGAGAACCTGGAAAGAACCACCGACCCACGAGAAGCTACTGGCAAGCTTTCTCACATAACCACATTGGCCGAACCCAAGACTTGAACACCTGCAACTGAATATATATATATATATATATATATATATATATATATATATATATATATATATATATAGAGACACACACACACACGGTAATTGTCAATGGCATAAAAAAATAACCCAGGAATGTATTCTAATGGTGAGAAAATGTCTTGAAACCAATCTGAAATTCTTATATTATAAAAATCAAAATTTGTGAAATTCAAAAATGCATTAGTGTTTAGAGTGGAAGGAAAGGTGATACAGTACTCATTTTAGTACATCAGCATAAAATAATTGCAATTCAGAATGATCAATGCAACCATTCTGTAGAATTCTGTAGAATGCTACCCCTTTCCAAATTGCACTGTCTTAAAACCTAAGCAGAGAAACGGGTCACCATGACCACCTTTTTTGTGAATGTATATGAATCCTCAAAATACACTTAAGTTTGACTATTGTGCATTTAATAATGTCAAAGAAGGGCAATATATGCAAACACTTAAGCATTGGTGTGAAATGGTCACTGTGACCCAATTTCTGGTGAATAGTATTCCTCAAGATGAATAACCAATCAAGCTTTATGCTGGTCCAAGTTTGAGTGTAAAGATCGAAATAGAATGTCAACAGTTACAGCAGCAATAAGCACAACAGTAACAGTTATAACAACAATTACAACAACAACAATGCTAGCAGACAAGTACATCTACATATATGTCTTGCCCATGCTTTTCATTCAAGCAGATTACTGCAAAGAGCACATGATCCCTGCCAACATAAGGGAAATGGATTTGTCCAAAAATGAAATGCATGTCCAAATCTAACTTGTGTCAGTGAACATCAAGCTACTGATTCAAAATTTGCTGGGTTCTATTTCAAGCAAAGGCAAAAATGTGTCAAGTTTCAAGGAAATCAGATGCAGAAATGTTCAATAACTGTCCAGAAATGAAATAAAAAAGTGAAATTGATATTTACTAACACTTGGTTTGAACTGCAAGCTACTGATTTTCAAATAAATAGGGCTTTTTCTCAGGTAAAAGGATTATGTACCAAGGTTCACTGAAATCAGTTGAAGTGATCATAGTTCTGGTACAGAATGACACCCAAAGGCCGAATCTAGGGAGTCTTGCTTGAGCAGGGAGGAACAAGTTTACCAAATCCTGTACAAATGTATCACGCTGTACTTAAGTTACTGTCTGGAAATAAAATGCAAGAGTCAAATCTATCTTTAGTGATAGCAACCCTGACCTTGAACTACTGACCCCAAAATAAACTGAATTTTTCCAGGTGCTTAGAGAAACAAATGTACTAAATTTGGTTTAATTTTCTTTATCAAGACCACAAGTTATCATCCAAAAAGTTATTGCCAAATCTCTTTTTGGTAACTGAAACCTTCATATTGAAAGTATCTACCCCAAATCAATGGGTTCTTCCAGTTGCTAAAGGGAATGCATTAACTAAATTTCATTGAATTCTGTGATCTAGAACTTGAGAATTGTCACCTTGAAATTAAATACATAGGCAAAATCTTTTCTGAGTGACCTTGAAGCTACCGAGTTAATCGTTGGTCTAAGGGAAATTCATTAACCAAGCTACAATGAAATCTGTTTTGTACAACTTAAGGTATCAACTGGAAATGAAATGCAAAGGCAAAATCTATTTTTAGAAACAGTAACCTTAATCTTTGATCTACCAATTCCAAAATCTATACAGGTCTTTCCTGGGCTAAGAACAAAACATACACAAAGTTGTGTTAAAATCTATCTGCAAACTAAAATGTCCACCCAAGTAGACAATGGTCAGCTATAATACACCATGAATTGTTAAATATCTGCTGCAATACTATGGCAAGAATTGTATCTTTTCTTCCATTACTGCACCAAAGTTTTGGTGCTTTTTGTCTTAAAATGTACTATTGTGGAATAAATTCTGAAATAAAATATCAAAAATCTCAGCTCAATAACATCTCTGATTTCTCCTTTTTAACCAAGCCGAGATAACCAAATACAATGCTGGTAAAAAACTTTGCCCCAATTATGATAAAATTCACGACTTTATTGACTTATTACCCAGGCAAACAATTCCATACACCCTGTTTCAAATGGGTAATATAAAATTTGGCAGGCAATATGGAAAATAACAGTGTGCTCACCTTTTCAGAAATTCTAGATAGGATATGGTTTTAGCTGCTTGCAAGAAATCAAAAGCTACCTGTCACTCATAGTCACATTTGCAAGATTGTTCTTCAGACATGACTGGCTATGGTGGAGCATACTGTATGGTTGCATGAACAGTTGCTGATTAATATGTAGTCAATTCTAAAATCGATTGCTATTTAACTGGGAGTTCAGATTTTGAGCATTAGACTGAGCGAAAAGGATTAGATTTTCTGTACAGAAAGGGTCACCCCATATGATTTAATTTCAAGTTTTCAACCTACCAAAATATGATGTTTTAAGTGTAAGACAGTCCAACTGCTTTCTGCAGCTTTATAGTAGAGTTTCCCTCATTAACAGCCTGCACAAAATTGTCAGAAATAAGTGGTGGAGAACAACTTACAGTTTCAATTCCACCCATTACATCATATTTGCACATAAACTAATTTTAAAAAAATCATACAACATAAGCTGTCTTGGACATATATGGCTTGCATTAGTCATCACCTGAAATTTGCTGACTTTGAACAAGGTTGATCAGGTTTCACAAAATAATAAATTGTCAAGTAACTATTTCTCCTTCAGATCCAGAGGCACCAACAGCAACCAGAACAAGACACCAAATCTGTGTTGTTTTGTAATTATTCAGACTAACAAAAAAAACGAATACTCTTTTTACCCCAAAACAATTACACTCGGTGTACAGCTGACAGAGTGGAAGCCTAATCCCTGTGTTAGACTTCACATTTACTTCCTCAACCTTTCTTGTAAACTGATGATGTTAACTGCTCATTTTTAACAGGCACATAGCAAACAATCTTCGAACATGAAGGACTGCTGTAACCATTTAAAGACAAAACATCGTTTCAAATAGGCAAAAACTGGCTGTTGCAAGTGTTCTCATCCACATATTGCCATTTTTAGATTTGAATTAATTCAATCCCAAGGCTTGCATCAAACATGCATAACTAAGGTTAAACATTATTTTTGTTTGTATTTTTTTGCAATTATTTTCCAAAATGGGGATAAAATCATTATAATGTATTTTATGGTGGATGGGAATATTCATTAGTCACATGTGAATTCATTAAATTAGTCCCTTACTGACTAGCATACTGAAACACATGATAACTGCATGTACAAAGTATTGTACAATCTGGATCATAAAGATCTAGAAAGTTGTATAAACCTCGTATTTTATTAAAATCTATCAACAGTGAAATTTCCAACTTCTTTATTATATGCCACATCACTCCTTATCTAATCTGATCCAAAAACAGATTGATGTAAAATGACATGGATATATTTTAAAACATTCCTTTCCAAACAGACATAACTACATGTGTATTGATACAATATCAAAGTCAATGTTAAGTAAATTTGACCCCTTTTGCCTTGCACTTTGGTAAGGTGTACTTTACTGTCCTCTTTACTGAAGTGACATTTAAATTTTTTCAAATATCAAACATACAAATATAGTCTCGCCAGTCAAGCAGAAAACAAAGCTTTTAAGACAGGTGGCTGTTTCATACAGGTGGATTTGCATTAAAGTTATTTGATATTGACAATGTGGCTATTTAGGACTGGTGATAGCTTAATAGAGGTGACTTTTGATATAGACAAGACTAATAAGAAAAACATAATAAATCAAAAGTATGTTACAAGAAATAAAAATTTAAATTTTCTTGATTACTTTACTTATTTCAGCAAGTGTACTTTTATCTGGCAAAAGAGAAATGAGATTTTACACAAATGCCACTTTTCTAGATTTGACAGTTCCAAGTTACACATCTCAATCTTTCACAATAGCTTCTATTCTAATTAATATGGATAAAATGAGGCAAAATAACAAATGACTATAATTTCATTCTGACTGAACAACTAAAAATAAAAATATGAAAATATGGCAAAATCCAAATGCAGTATGAAAATACCATAATCATACTGGAACACTTTTCTACTGTATAATAAAACATTCATAGAAATAATGATTTTAAAAAATATAGCATAAATCTTGGTGCATTTAAATAAATAAAATGGTAACAAAAGCGCTTTATCTTCTGTAACTAAATTAAAATGTTTTTCCCAATTTTAGCTGCAAATTAGAAGCAAAAATTACACAACTTTTGGCAATGTCTAAATCTATCCTTATCTATAAGTAACATTAATGGGTAAACTGTGGAATGTGAAGAGCAGGAGAATCGCACTTCGGGAAGTAAAAGAAAAAAATTCCCGAATATTAGGACTGCGATCCTCTTTTTTAACTTTGAAAGGCACAAAGTAAAGTAGAAGTCTGCAGCAACACAGCATTATACCCATGCTTTTCTCAGTCATCCATAACCCCCATTACACATATCGTATATACCTGCTAACAAGTCGAGTCCAACTGCAAACTGCACAAGAACTGCCATCGCATAATTTGCCAGCAGATTCAGGGTCTTTGGGGTTTGTTGGGAGTTATCAGTAAAATAAACAACATCCCGATCTAAGGGTCTCTATTGTTTGCAGATGGAACTGGACTTGGAAGCAAGTACATATGATATATGAAAAAGTTTCCCAATCCCCAACTCTCCTCTTCTCCACCCCTAATTCTGAAACTCTAAATGCTTGCCAAAACATATGCATACACATTCTGATAGGTGGGACAAAGTATTATATATACTTGCAAACAAATCAAGTCTGACAGCAAACAACATAAACTCTGATCTGCTATCACATAATGTGCTGGCAGATCAGGGTCTATCCTGTTTGTTATACTGATTACTCATAACAAACTGCATACACCCAGATCTGCCAGTGTGTTATGCAGTGACAGATCTAGATCTTGGCAGTATATAACTGAACCTGACTTATCATATCAGTGCATATATATGGTAATCCTAATTTTCTTTTAAATAATTAGGTAGTAATGATTTAGTTTGGTTTGGTGTTCTACAACACAACAACACAAGTAGGTTACTATGAGCCAAGGCAATGGAGGAAAGTGCCTTGCCCAAGGGTACACCAATGAATCCTTCATGGGCTAATCCAATGACAGGATTTGAATCTGCACCCTTCTGGTCACAAGTCTACCATGCTAACCAACAACTTAAAGCCATGGAGGCTCCAGCCTGCATTAGTCACCTCTAAAGACGTGCAGGAAAATGCATCAAATGTATTCTATATCCCCAAGCCTGTTAACAAATAATCATACACATAACGAGTAATAATACACGAGGAAAAACAGGTGACATTAATGAAATACATTTTTTGAAAAGGTAGTATAAAATAGAATGTGCAAAAAAATTTTACTCAAGAATTAAGAAAATAGGGAAATGTAAAAATATAAGATCCCATTTTATTATGCAAAACTACACAAAAAATCATGGTGCTCCAGAACAATAAGGTTATGGTCCAAAAATACTTTTTTTTACTTGCTAAATATTCCGTGTATTCCTATGTCTCAGAGTGATCCAAATACTGACATACTGATATAAAAAAATTATTGCATTAATTTACAAATGGAATAAATAATTTCATTTTCTGTTCCCTCAAATGAGATCACATCTTTTTTTGTACAGTATATAAAAATCAACCCTGAGTTTTAGTTTAAATAATTATTTTGAATACACTAACTGCATACATTATACTGTATATACATGCATAGAAGTCAGGTCCAACTGCAAAAACAGATGCTGATCTGCTGGTGCATTATTTAATGGCAGATTAGGATATGTTTCTTATTCTACTAATAAGTAATAACAAACTGCATTGATCCAGATCTCCTTGTGCATTTGCAATGGCAGATATGGTCTATGCAATTGGATCTGACTTACATGTGAGTATATATGGTAAATAATGTTTAAAAAAGAAAAAATTTAGAAAAAAGAAATAATCAATTCAATATCTTAACTGCAGTGGTTGGTTGTGCAAGTTTTAGTATGTCAAAAATTACAAGATTTACCTACATGGCAGCATTTTAAGACACACTGTCAAAGATATAGCATTCGATTTTCTTCAAATTTAATAAATAAGTTTCATGAAATTGTTAAATCGAACAGGTGGGTGTAAAGTCTGACCAAGCCTGAAGTCAATCAAAAGTTTCTTAAACAAATTTTAAACAATGCATCAAAACTGTATTACTTAACTAGATCTGTTATTAAGCAAGTGTTTAGGGCTGTTCCATTTAAACATAAACAGTTCCCAGGGAAGGCAGTGTTTAAATAAAAAAATATATGCCAAAGTACTTTGATTTCATAGAGTTCATATTAAAATAATATGAAATTCCAAATTGCATCTATGGGTGAGTACAGTACCCCACCTTAAAAGTGCCTTCCCTGGGTCCCATGTATGTTTAAATGGAACAGCCCTTACAGAAAACCCCTAGCTCTAACAGTAATAATCTGACAAAACCCATTTATGTGATAAAAAGCTCTTATGGACACCTATTAAAAAAATCATTTATTTACATGACACAATGTAGTCATGATACATTTATAAAAATGGAGAAATAAAAGTTTTCAAGAAAACTCGCACATCAAATTTGCATTGACTTGAATCCATCCATCAATGGGGAGCTGAATCTCCATCCCGGTTGAACACGTTAAAAAAATGGCAGTTCCTGCTTGGAAATCTATGCTCCACATTCATATATATATATATATATATATATATATATATATATATATATATATATATATATATATATATATATATATATATATATATAAATGACACAAATCTTTCTGTATATTTTTCTGCTTGGTGTTAATACTAATGTGTGTAAGAAAAAGATGGTAAGCTGAACATGCGTAGATCAGGAGTTTAAACATATACTGCATAATGAACTATATAAAATGTTGTATCTAGCTCCGTCTCTGAGTGCATCAAGTGGTACATGATCGTTCAAAAAGTGGGTCGTCTTTATGTTAGCCTTTTAAAGACTGATAAAAGTACAAGTATTAAATTCTTCATGTAAAATTAACAGAACCTCCTTTAGAAACCACATCCATGAGTCTAATATCTGACTGAACATAACCACCATTATCTTAATTACCAGCAGTTATGGGGTCTTCTTGTGACTGCAACTGATCACCTTTTCTAACTCAGTGAAGAAAGATCAGTGATATATTGAGACTTTATTGCTGATGGCAGGGCAAACAATATAAACTGCATGTCCTTCTACTGTAGGTATAAAAAGTCAAGAAAAAAGGAAATCTGCTCTTTTGGACATGCTCTAGGGAATATCACTGTTAATGATGTCCATTTTTGCTATCCCATTCCATGGAAACGATGCCCGAGGTATTTTTTGATAACTGGTGTAAGTAGCATTTGGCAACTTTCAAACTGTTGTTCACTCATTAACTGTAGGTTAGTCTTTCATGATGCCATGTACTCAACACTTTGCACCATAGCTGATCCATTACCTCGGCTATCACACTGTGATGTATGTAACCAAGATTCCAACTCTGAAATACGCTGAAAAATATTTCCAAAGCACACCAACCAACAGAAGTAAAGTACAATATGTCTTGACATCTGAGAAATTATATTTTTTGAATTTGAGAACTGTCCAGCCTTTATGAGGGATGTTATTGTTCAAAAATTAATAAAATATATGAATGCTGTATTATTAATTACTTTTTGTACCAAACAATGAATATTTTATACCACAAATGGTTCACAGGAATAAAGATTTTGCACCCGGCTGTCACAAATGTGCTAATTACAAAAATACAATCCTGATGAAATGATTTATGTAAGGGGATGTAAATGATTTTGCCTCATTCTTGTGGGAAAAAAAAAAATGCTACCCCCCCCACCCCACCCCCACAAATGACCAAGCTTGAAAATTAAATTCTAATTGGGTTTCTGGGATGGGGTGGGATAGTCTCAAGATGTTTCATTCTACACTGTGTATGATAATTTGACAACATAAATTTCATTAAATCAAAGATGTTATTGGGAAAAGGACAAAATTATCATGTTCATGTGTCTGAAGATTTCTGTAAAGTAATCACTCATTACAGTTTTGAAGAACTCCCTGCAAAATATTTTGACTTTTATCATTGCTTGTCATGTCATTTTTACAGCCTCTCAATAAGGCAAAATTTAGGGAAATAATAAAAGTCTCTTTCAATAAAGTCTCATATTTTACCTAATGTTTTTTAGAAATGTCATGAAACCATACATGTCATCGTTAATACTGGATGCTCAACATTTGATTTATAGTGACTAAAATTAGAACTATTGTTATGACTGATCATGCTTGGATGTTCCAAGGAGATTCTGCTTGACTGTGTCCAGGAAGCTGGTCATCTCTTGACTGTCCTCAAGACCGTAGGTATCTCTGTACTTCTTAACTCTAGGACCCCAGTCTGCTTCTGGCTTCGTGAGGAACTTCAACCTCTGTGAACATATATAGAGTAATAGAGTTCAAACTTCATTTATTTTACATCCAACAAACACAAAGTTCAATCTAGTTGTACATGTGCTCTCAACTTTTGCATAATGTGGTCTTTGAGGTGTAGAAAACAGGACTGAGAGAAAAACATTAGCTGGAGAACCATGCTCTTGCATATCCCCAAGCCAGAGATGGATCCCAGGACCACAGTGGTGTAAACTGAGCATGTTACTGTAGCATTATTCAATATACATATAGATGTCAGTGCTCAAGGTGGAGGGGGGGGGGCACCTTAATGGCTGGTGTGCTTGCATCTTAATATTACAATGACTTTTAAAATTTGACAGAAGTTTCGAAGGCAAATTTTGTGCATAAACATCTTAAGTACTGTATACTATACATGTAGGCCAACATGCATGTCCATATTCCTATGCAAAAATCATGCAAATATCTCGCTGTAAGGCTTTCTATATAACTGGAGGTTCAGAGAAGTGTTAAAATGATAATCTATGGAAGCAAGCAACGACGAAGCATCTGATAAAAGAAATGCACTCACTAAACACATATTACCTAACGGTAGCAGTTAACCAAACTAACAGTAAATCCTGGTGGTTGTAATGTCCACACTCATCCACCCACAATATGACCCAGGGATGATACACTCCTGCTGTCCGTACAGTTGAGATGAGCAACTGTTACTGTAATTGCGATTTTTTTTGGTGTATTTAACCTTGGACCCCTCTTGGATTCACTGGGAGGTGACCATACAAAACTTGCAATGACTGCACAGTCATCAGAGAGAATAAAAAGCAATAAAAATAGACTATTCAGTCCAACATGGACATAAGAAGTCAAATTATTAATGAGTATGTCTTAAAAATATACATTTTGTATTCATATGAATGTGGTATTTACATTCCCAGATTACCCATTAAGCATACTAAGCACATGCTGAGGGCACCAGCCCAACAGGGGCACCTGAACAAAATTATAATTATTTGCTGATGATAAAATTTAATGAATTATATATGACCATTTCAATCTGCATGTACGAGTATTTTGATTTGGAATGGTGGCAGCACTGGCATTTTCCAGCCTTTTTTAGCTTCTGATATTTGTTTTTGTTTTAATTTCACATTTAGTAGTGGGGGGTGGGGTACTATAATATTTTCAGTGATGAGGGCCCTGGAAGGCCTTAATCTGGCAATTGTTATGTATTATCATTCTCTCTTCCTCGATATCACACAAATAAGATGCCATAATAATGGAAACATATATGGATGACAATTCAAAATATACAAAATTATCATTTGTCATATAAACATAAAAGGAGCCTGAGTACTACTGATGAAAGTAGTGGTCACAGTCCAGAAAAACAACTCCTCATTTGATTCCCTGTTGTTATATTCACATTCTGGAGTAGATGATGCATCCTTAAGATGACTAGTTAGTGATGCTTTCTTTGTCAACTCATTATTTACCCATCTTTTGCAGCCAAGAAACCATAGGAAACGAGATACATTGGCATGACACCCAACAAACCTTGCAGGTACAATACCATCCTTTGATGGAGTCCATGGAATATTTCAGCCTGTATTGGATCCACAGCGAATGGATTTTATTTTTGGAGTGGCATGACTGGATTTTTACATGTAACAGACCTGGAAAATCCATGCATGCCTTAACCTCATAGTGCCCCTCCTCTTTGAGATGCTCATTTGTATACTTTGGAGCCTGTCTGACTTGATAAATGCCCATAGTGATGTCACGCAGGTAATCAACTGATATCCAGGGGAATTCTTTCCGTTTCCAAGTGGATGCATCCATCATGAAGTACAATTTGTGCTTGTTCAGCAAGTTGTTCCCTTGAACCAGGATTTACACCTTATTCGGTTAGAGGAACTGATTCATTTTCAAGCCAAAAAAGGTGGAAATAGTCATCATCGGATAAGAAAGAAGGAACATCAAAGTTAAGATATGACTGTTTTAATTAGCTCACACACATTTTGTAAAAGTGATTTAATGTCTGTTCTTGAAATTTTCCAACTCTTTTGTTGCAGTGATAGATTGCAGGGATTCATTAGTGAAGTAGGAGATTTCCAAATGGAATTTGCAACATCTACTATTTGACTTTATAAAAATACTACACTCTGCAAAAGACTAGGTTATGGCACATACTGGGACATTAACAAGATGATTTTGATGCCCATATGGTCTTTTACATACAACACAATGTCTGCAAGATCTTGATGTTGATGGAATTTGAAGTTGAATTGATTGTGGGCCTTTTATGGCAGCATTTGAAGTGTTTTAGACCATTCACCAAATTCTCATATCTGACATAAAGTATCATTTTTTGGGTGCTTTTCATACATTTGGAAGTATTAACTTTGGCAGTCATATTTAGTCTATAATGATACACAGAGCCTGCGAATTCCATATAATCAGTTCTTGTAGGGATGGAGCCAGAAAATGATTTTATGAACAGTATCTAAAAAGAAACAACTTGGATTATTATGTATTAATTATCATAATTCTTGTTTTATATCATAAATTCTTGTGTCATCAATTATGCCATGTTACATCCCAAAATTGTTTATTTCAGAATTGTTTTGGTCTGAATATATTGTATGCTTAATATGTTTTATAGTTAGTGCCAACTCCCCCCATCCCCAATGTTTGTTTCCACTAGAAAAAATAGGTAGATGGGCATTCTTTTAGTATTATTATTAATGCTGTTATTATTATTATTATTACTAGTAGTAGTAGTAGTAGTATTTTTAATAGTAGCAGTAGTCATAGTAGTGGTACTTATATTCAAGCAAGATGTCCTTTGAATAAAAGATTTTCATCTGTAAATGTTAATACATTTATGATTTTCTGTTGTTATAATCAGTAAGTGTATCAAGTTATGAGGTTATCATTTAATGAAATAATGAAAATATGCCACTGCAATAAATATGCAGTATTTAGATAAATTAATTGAACAAACTTGTTTTATTTTTATTTTTGCTGGTTAGAGGATAGGAATAATACCATCATCCTTTTCAAATAACAAACCATAAATCAATTCAGTTACTTTAGCATCCATCCTGACCTTGGGACATGTTTCCCACTGTTTGGAAACAAAATGTATAATTTCTAATTTCAGTAATTGCTAGAAAAATCATTGATTTAGTAGACAAGTAAAAATTTATGTCAGTCCAAAACCAGTTTTTCTTGATTTGGAGGAGTGATTTGGAAAATGTGATAAAACGTTAAGTCTTGCAAAATTTAGCATAAACAAACATGTATAAAAAATTATACTATATAACTATGGAATAATAATCGCTTCACAACACTGGTTCAACCACAATCATTTTCTAATGCAAAGATATTTGGCCACTCTCCTCTAGTTTCCTTTTAGATGAATACCATACCCATAAAAAATAGTACACTTTAGGAACAAAAAAAATAAAATGATTTGCAAATGATTGGGGCTCATATAATTGCTGGTTTTTGGCATACAAGTAATGCAAATAATATTTTCAAATTAAAAAATCATAAATCAACTCAGTCACTTGGCTTCCATCACG
This sequence comes from Megalonaias nervosa, assembly GCA_016617855.1. Taxonomy (NCBI): domain Eukaryota; kingdom Metazoa; phylum Mollusca; class Bivalvia; order Unionida; family Unionidae; genus Megalonaias; species Megalonaias nervosa. The sequence goes on from JAECUM010001480.1 coordinate 74,856, forward strand.
ACTGTGGACATGGTTCCCACTATAGGGAAATGGTTTCTAATTTCAATAACTTAGAAACATCACTGATGTAGAAAGCAAGTTTAAAATTTTTATGTCGGCCTAAAACCGATTTTTCTTCATGTGGACGAATGCACTGGACAATAAGATAAAAATTCAGTTTGAAAAAATTTAATATAAATAAACTTGTATGAAAGTTATACTATCTAATTATGGAAGAATAACCACTTCACAACTCTGGTTCCAATACCATTATTTTCTGATGCAGACATGATTGGCCACCCTTGTATAGTTCCATTGTAGATGAATAACATATTGATCAAAAATGTTACCTTGCACTACATAAAAATAAAATCATTTTCAAATTGCACATTATTTTTTGTTGGTTTTGAAAACTGAGCAGTTACTAATTTTATTTCAAACCTGTAAATTGACAGCTGTTGATATTATGGATATTAATTCTTAAAAGAACGAAGAAAAAAAAAGAAGAAAAAATCTGTATATCATGCAGATGACACATTTCTTCCAAGCAGATTTATACAACTGCAGACGATCCTTTGTTGTTTGCCCAGTTAATGCTTTAGTTTTAAAGAATTAATATTGTTACTATATGAAGATAGACCCAGTGAACAAAATTTAATGAAAAAATACACTGGTTGTAACTGTTATTTCCATCTGGAAATTAACAGATTCATTTAAAGATTATATGTACAGAATAATAGTGAGTGAAATAAATGTAGCAAATGGTATTGTGATGGAAATGAAGAAAAAACCCTGTTATTTATGTATAAAATAAATATATACTTATCCTATTATTTACAGCATGCTTTTGCAATAAATTGGCAACGTAAAAATACAATTCCATTTAATGTTTACTCCACAGTCTTTGTTTACATATAGTTCCAAATGCCCCTTCAGCGCTTCTTTGAAAAATTCGTGTTCCCAAGGCAATTTAGAGAGAATGAAGAAAGAGAGAAATGAATGGATAACATTGTTTTTAAAATATCTGAATAGTTATTATTCCCGGAATTTTGTTAATATTATAAGGAAGGAAATAATATAGCGCACACTAGAAATGCGGGTCTAATTGCTCACGTGTTGCAGTACGTAGACAGCTACTGTGCAACAGGGAAAACAACGACAATGATACATAGCAAAATTCAGGAATTTTTTAGTTTTTAGTGATCAGCACAACTGTGCTCAAATAAGTTAATATCAGAACCCAACAATTTTCATAAAAATTAATCAATCAGTGTAAATACACTGTTTGAGCAAGCCTGTGCTTAGATCTTATTTCTAGTTTCAAGCTGCTCAAATGTAGCATTTCCTCTTAAATTTCCCATACCAGCCCATGTTCAAAGGTGGTGTTTAGGTATGAAAAAGAAATTTATATGCATATTTAATGCAGAATAGGGTGATTTAAAAATCAAATAATACAATGAGAAACAGAGTTGTGATACTTACACAAATTTTTTTCCCCATAAAAACGGGGGCAGAAAATGGCCCTTATTCAATATTGTCCTTTATCTTACGACTTGGTTGCAGAAATACAAGGTTACCAACATATAATTTGGGCTTCATACATAGAAATCATACACAATATCCAAGAGGACAGGTTTAATAAAAATATTTTTTTAAAATCAGTTTTTGCAAAGAGAATAACCCAAATCATGCCTGACTCTCTGCAAAGGAGGAAAACTAAAAGTGTAAAAAATTGTGAAAATAATCTGTATCATGCCATGGAAACTAGTAAATTACTAACCTCTATTAATGTTCCTTCGGCATGGATAATTTCCCAGATCATACAGACTGGAATTGGAATTATGGGTATACAGGCAAGGATGAAGCCCATGACTCTAGCACTAGCAGAGTATGTATAGCCATCATATGTTGGAGGGGCATACTGGAACAAGGTCAGGAGGAAGGTAGTCTAAATTAAATAATGAAAACAAAAAAATATTAACATACAATTATATTCAATATAATCTGAGCATAAAATTTAAATAATTGTCTTATATTCTCAGAACACTGCAATCTTTTTAGGTACACAATAAAACCAACCATAGTCAAATTTACTGGGTTTTTTGTTTGTCTCAGGTCTGGGAATTTGTGCTTTCCTGATCTTTTCTGATGTAACTGATTAACCAGGAAAACCAAATTGTTGGTGACTGCAAAGCAGAAAATGGTTGTAAAACTTTACAATATTATAAAACTGAAATTTTCCAGAACATACTTTTTTCTTCATGTTTGAAAATGAATTTTGAATAGAGAAAAATGGAAATTTCCAGTGTGCATTAAAAGTCTACAAAATCTGTACAAAAACTGAAAGTCATTTAGAGGATTTTTGCTATCTTTAGTCTTGGTGGCCATACATTTTTGCATCTTTTGTACAAATCTTTAAGTCCACTGTGCCAGGAAGTTCTGTGCCAAATTTGGTCAAAATTGGTTGAGTGGTTTCTGAGAATAAAATTTTAAAAAGCAGTTGTTGCGTGAAACATGAGGCACAACACATGATGGATTCAGTGCTAAAACATCTTATGGCCAGGTGAGTTCAAATCTTGTGCTTACGGAAATATTTTAGTTCAAATTTTTGGAAATCTAGAATATATGTGTTCAACACTGTCATATTACAGAAGCAAAATGTATGAATGATCTGAAAACATTAGCAGATCTCTGAGTGGTTTGCTTTATCACAAGGCTGGTTTGTGATCACTGCAGTGCTATCTATATACACTACAATTAAGTACCTTCCCAGAATTCTCTCATTGCATAATGCACCAGCAGATCTGGATCTATGCAGTTTGTCCAGTGTAATAAGTAGCACAAACAATATGATCTGCTGGCACAATTTGTGATTGCAAATCAGGGTCTATGTTGTTTGCAGCTGGACCCAAGTTAAAGGCAGCCTCTATTTTATCTTGCTACTGACTGAATACAAGACAACGGGAAACTAATTTATTTCACTGATAATTAATCTGTTCAGATTAAGTTTTATCAACATAGCAACAAATTTGGTACAGATGAAAATATTTTTCTCATGACTGATATGTACCCAACCATGGATAGTGGAATCTCGGGTCTCTGTTGTATCATAATGCAATGGCAGGTTAAAGTCTACATGGTTTGTCTTCAATTAGAAATTCAATTAATTCCTTTAACTGCAATGTAACCTTGAATATCAAACATATGCCAGTTTTTTGGTAACTACTATCAAAAAATGAAAGAACTTTAATCTGGCACATCAGGCACAATGGTGAACAATATCAGTCTGGCACCTGTCAAGAAATATGGTAAATCAGGGCTAATCAACATCAGGGCTAAAACATTAACAACTTGGTCAGCTGTGTATATTTGACTTTTGATGGTCATTTCTATTACATTTTGACAATGACTTTTAGGATGAAATGTGTATTTTAATCAAACTAAAGTATATGGTTTACCTACATGGATTGATGGTGCACTTAGCTGTACATGATTTCCTGCAAAGAACTGAGATTAATTTGCCATAAATAAATGCACTGAATGCCTTCTGGGTTGAGAATGTTCCAAATATGTAGGTCCTAACTATGTGTTTAAGTGAACAATACAAATTTTGAATAAAGCAATACAAAATGTCAGCAGAGATGTAAATCGATGACGTTTGCAGTTAGGTAAACATTTGAGTAAATGTAGAAAGTGCTAAAAATATACAGACCAGCATGATCACTGGAGTAATGAAGCACCAGCAAATCCTCATGTAGGCAGGAGGTGGATGTCCTAACATCATCTGGATGTCCCGAGAAAATCTATCTGCACCTGTAGGTATAAAACATACAGGAAATATATATGTTTAAAAAAATCAAACACCTAGTAAAATATGAAGGATAAATTTGAAACCCAGACAATGCCTGAATCATTCAAAATTTTTCCCCTAAAATCCTGAAATCTTATCCTAGCAATTGTGTATATTTGCTAATGAGCTGACCATTCCAATGGGGGCCCCTGAGTGGCAGAGTGGTCTAAAGCACTCAGAGTTATGGATCATTGCCATCTCACCTCTGTCTGCGTGGGTTCAAGTCTCGGGTTCGGCCAATGTGGGTATGTGAGAAAGCTTACCAGCAGCTTCTCGTGGATTGGTGGTTCTTTCCGGGGTTTTCCCGGGTTCTTCCGCCACCATTTATACTGGCTGCCATGTATAGCCTATCTTGTGCTGAAAAGTGGCGTTAAGCCCTACAACAACAACAACCAATTCAATGAAATATATATATATATATATATATATATATATATATATATATATATACAGTAGTCCCCCTCTTGAACGGCCCCCCTGATCAGCGGCCACCTGCTCCTCATGGCCAGAACGGCACCAACGAGTTTGTGTTCAAAAGTACCCCTCACAAAAGGCCACCCCGCTAACACGACCAGCGGCAAGTATATTAGCGCAAAAATATAAAATTTACCCCTCACAAGCGGCCGCATTTTATTTTGTAATATGTATCCAGAACCAGTATTTTATTCAAAACGTGTGTTAAGTAATCCGATTTCTGTTTCCCGATGTCAGGTTTTCGTTACTGAAAGAAGTGTTGACTAAAGTACATGTACCACTAAGGTTAATATATCATTTACGCCTCACGAGAAGCCACATTTATTCCATAAAACATTTATTCCATAAAGCCGAGAAAGACTCAAATTTTAATCCATACAAAAAGGTAAGTACACATAATCCGATTAGCCTTACTGCTGTGTTATCATGTCCGATTTAGTCACTCTGATAATTGTTAAGATTACAATTATTCAACAGGAGTAACAGCTGAGAAGTGGCGGTATTGATGTACAATACACAAGTCAGCAGGAAAATGGTTTGATAGCCTTTATGGCTTCCCTTAGTAGGATGTTGAGCTTATTCACATTCATAATTAGTGGCTATTATTACTGACAATAATTGTCAAGTTTACAAATCCTAACGGCCGCGAGGTCAAATCTGCGTACATATCGAAGCCGTTTTGGCTTCTCTCACTTAGTGTAAAGAAATGTAAACACAGTAGGGTACCAGACTGCAACTAATGAATCACGTGACAAGATCACTACCTTTAAAAACATATGGCGTTTTGTTTAAATGCAGAAAAATTGTTTTATCAGTCTTGTAGTTGGCAACATTAATGATTACAACCAGACATAATTGTCAAGATCATAGCAGGGTCAGCATAGGCTAAAAATAGATTTTGTGCAGACACACACAGAGAAATTAAACTTGAACAAAACAAGATACCAGAGTAAGACCAAAAAATCACGTGACAACACATTTATCGCTTCCTTTACGAAAAAGGCATTTCGTCCACTCTACATAAGCTTCGTCTGCGTAATTAAATCGCATACATTTAGCAACATTCGAATAAATCATTACCAAACATTAACATGTCATGACGCAAACGGAGACGATTATTTTAGAAAAAAAGTCAGTTATTCTACTGAACGACATCGGGTGAGGTGGGAAGGGGGACTTGCCGAACAATTGCAGATAGAAAAGACTCGAATTAAACAATTTTATGTTGAAAACACTCGAATAAACAACATCATAACCAATAAGGAGGTTATTCAGCAGCAGTGGGAAAATGGAGCAAATAGAAAGAGAATTATGTATGTACCAAGATTTAAATGACATTTTTGAATGGTTTTGCAATGTGCATGACAACAACACCCGCTCGCATATCACACTTATGCCAAGAATAAGAACTATTAATGCATATTCAGTTGAAATAAGTCTATTATTATAACAAGAAGAACCTTTTAATAATTAATGTTACTTTTAAACGAAGATATTAAATGCTTTGAAGAATGTAGCTTTCTTACTGCGTACATTACATATACTTCTCACAAAAAATTTATTCCCCCTCTGGAAAGGCCACCTGTCTTATAAGGCCACTTTCCCAGTGCAGAAGGGGTGGCTGTATAAAAGGGGGACTACTGTGTATATATATATATATATATATATATATATATATATATATATATATATATATATATATATATATATATATATATATATATATATATATATATAAAATTGTGCCAAATCACGGAGACAGAGAACCAAAGCCTTTCCCCATAAATCCTCATACTTAGCAGCAAATATGTGTGGCATATATGTTCCTATGACATATATTGTTTGCATACATGCCAAGTATCCCAAATTGTCCGGGAGTCTTTTGATTTTTGACCCCATCTTTTGACCTACTGATTTGCCGACAAGATCTCCTGGAAATAAAAAATACTGCCAAGCATAGGTATTTCCAGCTAAAACAACATTCAATACACTGTTCACGACTACTGTAATCCGTCAATTAAGTTATTACAATTGGAATGTTCTCTGCCTTCTCCGTCAATTCAAGATATAAACCTCAGATGTAATTCGTCCCCATTGAGAATTATATTCTGAACTACTTTTGTTCACATGGAGCAATATGGCAGTGGAAGGAGACACATCACAATCGGATTATCATTGGCCTTTGCTGTTGTACAGTACGTAGTGCGCTCCGCCAGAGGCGAATCACCAAACACATAAAAACTGATGAATATTCCTACAACTACTTCCGGGGTTATTTAAAAAATTCTGGTGCCAAGTCAAAACATCCACTAATGGATTCGATGGAAAATATGCCTTCAAAAAAAAAGAAATATGTTTGCAAGTTCAACAGTGCTTGGATAGGTGAATTTAAATGTGTGAAGCGTAGTGAAAAGGGAGAAAGCTTTGTGTACTGCACAGCTTGCAACACACATTTGAACATTTCTAATGGGGGAAAAAGTGATCTTACACGGCACTTGAAAAGTATGCAGCACATTGCAAACGAGAAATCATCACATAATGTGCCTAAAGTAATGCATATGTTTGCACCAACATCAGTAGACAGTATCACTAAAGCAGAGGTTCTGTTTGCTAACTTTGTGGCAAAGCATAGTTTACCATTCTTGGTTGCTGATCATTTTAGTGAGCTGTGTAAGGTTATGTTTCCTGACTCGCAAATTGCTCAGAAGATGAGTTCAGGGACTTCCAGCTCCCCCCGGCCTCAAACCTGCCCAGTTTCACTCAGGGAGAAACACCATTGGATGTCTTCTGGGTAGACATGAGCAGAGTTTCCAAACCCTTGAAGAAACCCAGATTCCCAAATCTAGTGAAGCTCTTGATGGCAGCACTCAGCTTGCCACACAGTAATGCAGACCCTGAGCAGTGTTTCAGCATGTTGAGAAAGATTCAGACAGACCGTGGAAATTTATGTGGAAAAACTGAGTCGTCACTAATATCGTGTAAGATAAATGCAAAGTGTGACTGTTTTGTGCTCAGACCTTCAAATGATTTGTGTATCACTGCAAAAGGAGCTTCTCTACAAGACCGAAAGTCAACCAACACATGTTAAAAAAAAAAAAAAGTTTGTTTGTGTGTTTGAGGTTCCAGTGTCATTAGTTTTTGAACCACAGTGATTTTTGTGAAGATTCTTAAATTATTTTTTGTGAGGTTAATAAAATAACATCTAACAAAATTAACAAAGTTCAGCAACTATTATTCATTATAGTTATTTTACTTAGTTGTGGTATGATCTGCACTTTCATGCTTAAACTTACGAGAAAAATAGTCATTATGCTAATCTCCCTGATCTGGACACAATCTCCCTGATTCTGAACACAAATCTCTGATTTGTTTCCAGAAAACTTGGCATGTATGTGTTTGCACCCTGTGTTTAGTAAATAACCATATATTTGGCAAGAATTTCCCAATATTTTAACTTACATCTACATACATGCCAACCCCTGGCGAGGAAAAAGTGTAATCCAAGCGGACAAAAAGTGTAATCCGAAAAGAAAAAAAGTAATCCACATATAACATGATACAAATTCAATGTGCATATGTACAAAATGATTTTTTTTACCCCTACTGTCTTTTAACATCAATTACTGCTTCAAGTTTTCATATGTAGCACTTTTAGATTTAAAAAGCAACAGACTCTCATGTTGCATTTCAAAACACTTTGTACCAGCTGAGATTACAAATGTTTTCCACACCAGTAGAGAACTAAGTACTAGATTACTAAGCCTGGATCTGAATTCAGTTTTATTTTTGTTAACAATACAGAACAATCTCTCACTGCTAGCATTCGAATGGTAAAAAACCAATATTCCTTTCATAACCTGACAAAGAAGAGGAAATTTATATCTTCCAGTTACTGGGTTGTTTAGCTGGGACATAAGATGAAAAAAAATCAACACTGTCCGCATGAATAGAACATAATACTGTTAGGAAAGTACATGCAAGTCTATGGACAAGCATACTCTTTTATCACAGTTATGTTGAAGCCGTCTTTTCTAGAATACAGGCTGTGGGAATAATTTAGTGAAAAAAAGCGTAATGATTACGCCAAAAGCGTAATGGTTGGCATGTATGCATCTAGCAAGAAAAAGCAGATTTAGTTGTCTCAACACTCAAATCATCAGGCAATAACTTTAATGGTGTTTGGTAACATTTTTATGTCTGGTATACAAATTGAGACCCTACTTGCATAAATCAAATGTTTTTGAAAAAATATCGACATAAAAGTGTACACAACATATTTCTTATTCTTAAATTATCAATAACCAAATAAATTATGAATGAATTACTTACAAGAAGGATTTTGCATAAAACCCAATTTTTGGGGCATAAATGGCACATTCAACTGTAAAATAATTATATCTTGATCATTATAATACTCAAAGATCCAAGGAAAGGAAAACAAGATCTGCATGCTTTTATTGGTCCCTGGTAATTTCCAAATACATAATAAAACAAGAATACCATACGGGGACTAATGCTATAATGACCAGAAAGAAATAAAAGGGCAATTAGTCCATTTTCTTCTGTCTTTTCAATCTTTCTAATGGAGTACTGAAATCATCTCAGCTATTCTTGTGAAACTTTCACATACCAAATTTTGTAACAAAAATATTTTCTTTTATGTCCGAGTTACTTGTCGTGCTGCATAAAATTCGTTATCACAGCCTCTGAACTTGAAACTGATATCATGGATAGAATACCACTGAACTTGTCTCAAACAATATTAAGATATACCCACAAGAAAAGTTTGGTTAAATCTGTAATTAATTTTTTCTTTTGAAAAAACATATTGAAATGGCATATTCATGTATTCTTCAGATATATCCACAAAATGAGTTTCAAAAACATCTACTGATGCCAGAATGTGTTATCATACTCACACCCCAAGAACCCAGAGTCAAGATCTTTGACCTTAAAATCAATGTCTGAGTATGGACTATTAGGATGTTTGTTCTAATGTAAATACTGAATAAGTCTGGTCAAAATTCATTTGCATATGTACAAGTCAGTGTTCATAAGCTCAATGAAGTACACAACTGCTGCAACAACCTTTGATCTGACTCAAGGTCAGTTGGTCTGGCTTTACACTTCTAAACAAAACTGAATGTATACTTGCAGACCTACACTATTTTCATTTCGAACCAGAGTGCAATAAGTTTTTAAGTGAAAACTCCACGTCAGTGCCATCATTCATGCAAGAGGAGAAGTTATCTAACAAGAATTTAAAGACGGCCACTATGTAGTGATGCTGAGCTCAGATAAGCACCATTTTCATTCAGAACAAGTTATGTACTGATCTAGACTGGTTTATATAAATATTTTCAGGATGGCCATTATGAGAGCCATTATGTTGGTTGGAACAGCATCATTTTAATACAGGCAGAATGATATCTTGCAAGAAAGAAGTTGCACAAAACCCAAAATACTGGTATGGCCATTGATTAATAAGAAGCTGTAAAAAGATTTGTTACATTCTGGAAGGATGGTAGTGGTGCAGTAACCATCCAAACAACCCCCATGACTGCACAGAAAGAGGAGAGGGGGACAAAATTCACATCAAACAAATTTTCTATTCTTAGGGGCCCCCAGAATTAAGTTTTGCAATGAGTAAGGTGGAGGGGAGCAGAATTTCTTCCCCACCACTGAAGAATGGGTTTTGTGTCTTATGGCACAGCAACATTTTCAAGGTAACATGATGATAAGTGAAGCAGAATCAAGTGCCTTGCCCAAGGATGCAGCACAACAGCCAATCTGAGCCTGCACCCTTCTGGTCGCAAGTCCAATGCCTTGGAAAGTCACAGTGGCATCATTTTTTATGACTAGGTAGTTAGAAGTGTTTTAGTGAAAACCCCATGTCAATATCATCATAATGTCTAGAAGTTCATTTTTTTTAATAGGGTTTAATGTGATTTTTTGCACATGAAAGGTCCAAAACATGCCCACAAACATATCTGATTAATAAAGAGACTGGGAAGACCCAAAAAAGAACCACTGACCCACGTAAAGCTTTCCCACATACCCAAGATGGTCAAGCCAAGACTCAAACCTACATGGACAGAGGTGAGACGTGTGAGTGATCTGTAAAGGGGAATGCCTTAGACAGACCACTCAGCCACTCTGGGCCCACCAGTAGTAGATATGATTTTTAAGATGGCCATCATGTTAGCAGTCTGATCATCACCATACTCATTTAGAACCAACATGATATGACAAGTCTTTTAGCAGAAAGACAGAATTTTCAAGACAACTGCCATGGTAGTTATAATGGATGTCTTATCAGCACCTTTTCATTAAGGACCAACTGCATATCATAAGATGTCTTTCAGTGAAAACACCATGTCACTGTGATCATTTGTTAAGGAGAAGTAGCAATAACAATATTTTCAAGGTGGCCACCATGACAGGCAAACTGGCAGCCTAATTAGCACCAATTTCATTTTGACAGTTCAAAACCAAGCGATTTCAACCTAACTTAATCTGTCCATTATTCAACATCCACACTAGTGGATACTGAGTCAACAACTGACATTGTGTGTGATCAAAAGTATTAAATCATTTCTAAATAAACCACTGACAGACATGTTGACGGAACACAAATGTGCCATCATCTCCTCTTTTGCATTAGATGCATATCCTTCCAAACTGACTGAAACCTGAAAGCTAATGAAGTATGAAAAATAGGTTACAGTGGCCAAGGCTTGATAGGAGTGCATTACTCAGAAAGAAATATCAACACAAATGTTGTATGAACCTCAAAATATCATGTTCATGAAAAGCTTTTCTAAATGAAAATTTACTGAAGGTATCACTAATGGGTGGTTGGAAAAAAAACAGATGGACACAAGAATGGATTGGTGGAAGGAGGGCTGGACAGTCAAAGGTAGCACTATGTTTCTCTTCCACATTCATGGCAGGGCATTAAAACAAATCATAGCTGACTACCAATCAAGTCATAACTGTCCTACTAGAGAAGCGGATATTTTGACTTTGCAGATTTTGTTACATTGGAACTCTACATACTGTAAATCTTTTGATTAATTATGACATCCATAATTAATGCCAAATCCCTAAAATAGAGTATGAACATTGTAATTTTTCTGTTAGATGTAAAATGTATTGCACCTGTTTCCACAAAACTTACCATATATCCAGCCAACAATGACACATTCTAGAAATGAGGTAAGGAGAACACAGAATGCAGCAAAGTACCAGTCTACAAGTTGGTACAGGTATATACCACCCTGAAACAGAAACAAGTCTAAATTAATAACTTAATTTGCACATCCAAGCCTTGGTTCCATTTAACAGTGAAAATGATACTTAGCAAATCTTTAATGCTTTGCTGGTAGTTTTAGTAAATGGCTATAGTTTCTTGTTAATCAAAACAAAATTTAGCACTGGAGGCAGGCAGTGTGGTGCACAAATGCATGCTGATTATTTGATTCAGTGAAAAATTCACAAGGGAAGATAATTATTCTCAAAGCCTAGATTATAGTGCCATTTTGGGACTAATAATTTGTCCACCTCAAAACTGTAAAATTCTCAAACAAAAAGCAATGAACAGCACATTTTCAATTAGATATCTGCAAATAGTGTGAAAATTCTACTCCTCTCTAGTTTTGTTACTTATAGACAGTGTTTTCCTTTACGCACATTTGTGCGTCAGGGACGCACACTGGAGAAAATTGACGCAAACAATTTTTTGCCGTGCGTTTTTTTGACGCAAAGGATTTGCAAAATGCAATCAGGATTATTTAATATCCAATGCGTTGGATTAGGGATGGCATCGTGTATACTTCGATCATAGGCATAGTCTGTTTTCCTGTTTCATATGCTCCATGCGTTGCGCTCTGCTATATGGAGTATACGAAGCAGAGAACCAGAATAGTATAGACAGCAAGATGTCGTCCAGATGTTTAACCTCAATGCTTGTTGCACTAAAATGTGATCTCCAGATTAAAACTGCGTGCACTAAGAATCATTAGCGAAGAAAAGTGAAAGAAGCAGAACACGGAAGAGTAACTGTGGATCTGACTTCAATGAAAAATGGAGAAAATAATTCCCTTGACTGGAGTACGGCACATCCATTGGGATTACCGGTGTGACTTCTGATCTTGTGATTGCGAAGACTGCACAAGTGAATAATCCTTTCGTGACAGCGTTTCAGAATTTTAAAAAATCTGCCCTTGATCACCACAAGATATTGTTTGAACACATTATCACCCAAGACATTCTTTCAGAACAAAGAAATAAGTATACTTGCAGAGACAAAGCCATTATTTGGATTACATATTCAGGGGGTGGTTACAGATTTTGTTAACTTTGCTGCAAAGAAAGAAAGATCTAAAAGTTCAGGTGTAACTTATTAAAGATGAATCATTAGCCTCTTTGATGTTTGGATAAATGTGTTTTAGGACGAAGTACAATGAAACCGATAATAGTACACATTTTATGACAGGCAGTAAATTAACTGTCATTTGGTTAAAAAGATTTATTTGGATTCTTGTATTGGTTTATATGTAATGTGTTGGTCTATAATATTGCTACAAATAAAGAGACTGTTAAAAGTACAACTTTAAACTAAAAGGAAATTAACTAATAAAATTATCCTTTGAATGGACAATGCATTTGTGTGTTAACTGTGCGTGTTGGTTTATTTGCATTTTAGAGAGAGAGAGAGTGTGTGTTGTGCAAGTTGCAATATCCTATTTCAGCTGAAAAAGTATGGATCAGATGAAAATTTGTCAGTACATTTTTGACAACCCCATTTTTTATTTGACCCCCAGCTCTGACACCATGGGTTTTTTTTTACCCTCAGTTTTACACCCCTGGGGGATACAATGTTATAGATAAGATGAATGTAACAATGACAATATAAAATTTACACAGCTCTGTTACTCGAAAGGGTAGGGTTGGGGTAGACAAATGAAACCCTAACAAGTAAGAAAAAAGTTCACACATCTTACTGAGAACCATGTCTCATGACAAAGAAAACACTTAAACTTTTATAAAGAAGAAAACTAAATGAACTGCATCCCATAATTATTTTCCTTATCACTTACGTTTGATGATAAAACTGTCATTTGAGCCATATCACGTACAAGATGTTATCTGCCCACAAGTGTTAACTGTGTTCAATGAGGTCCATTGTAGCTAGACCAAATAATGTCAAGAGAAGCAAGAAGACATACTGAAACAATTAGTGTCTACACATGCATATGCAGGCTCTTTATTACCATATATACACATATAACAGTTAAATCTAACTGCAAACAACACAAACCCAGATCTGGCATCACATGATGTGCAGGCAGATATGGGTATATTGTCTTTGTTAGGTCTAATTAGTAAAACAAACAGCATAGACCCTTTTTAGCAGGTACAGTATGCAATGACAAATCAGGGTCTATGCTATCTGCAGTTGTATGCAACTTATAAGCATATATAGTACCTATGAATATTATGTAACAGTGGAACTTCCTGTTACAGTAACCTTCTTCCAACAATCAGCACTCAAATTTAGACAGTGTCAGATTTTCATTCTTTTATTACATTTACATTTCTGTCTCCTTCAAACAGCCACCTCCCTTCAGCAGCCAAGTTTGTTCTTTTCCATACATGGGTGGGAAAGAAAGGTTTTTCTCTAGGTACATATATTAAGGTATCAAATTGTAAGGATGTAGTTGAAATCTGGACACCATATATACCTGTTTGCAAGTCAAAAATCAAACTGCATGGATCCCGATCTGCTATCACATAATGCACTGACAGATATGGGTCAATGCAGCTCAATAGGAGAAAGCAGTAGAACAAACATAGACCCTGATTTGCAGGCACATTATGTGACAGCAGATTAGGGTCTATATTCTTTTGAGTTGGACTAGACTCAAAAACATGTATATACAAGAAAATACTTACTGCTGCTGTAAATGGTAGATCCAGTATACAAATCACAAAACACAGGGCTGCTGTAAGAAAGATCTTCTTCTTGCGCAGTTTTGGAAATGCATCAGTTAGACCTGATGACATAGTCTCAAAGACACCAAACTGAAGACAGAGAGGGAAAACAAAAATACACCAGGTACCATTTTTTTGAAGCAAAATTGAGGAATCATTAGTTCATTGTTAAGCACATTTTTACAGTTTGTTTAAATTGTTCATTAAAACCATTCACTGCATTGATTCTGTGACACTATTATGCACATTTCTTGAAATACAAATATGTGCTACCTTATGTTGCATGATCAAAAGAAATAATAATTGCTCATTTTATTCAGGGGACCTATTGGCTGACCAGATAGGGTGATACCTACTCATAAGCAAAGCACATCTTGTAAAACCCACAGTATTTTATAATAACTCCTGATGATTGATAGCTGAATATAACAACTGTTTATTGTGGTCATTTCATAAAAACATGATTTGCAAAAACCTTTCACTTAAAACTTTAACACAGTATCATACCTTTATATTGCAGTGGCAAGACAAAGTGATACCTACATCATACCATCTCCTAAAAATAGATTCTGGCAACTATCTATATGTACCTGGCTGTCAATTCCAAGTGATAAGAGCATGATAAAGAACAAGACTGCCCACAGATGAGATACAGGTAGTTTTGTGATGGCTTCTGGATACACTACCAAGGCTAAACCCGGTCCTGCAAAAATGAATGACACACACATGTCAAACAGGCTAAATACATTTACATTTTATATTTATATACATATGATGACCCTTAAAATCATGTGAAAGGTGTTAAAAGTACGAGTTTGAATCACACATGCCAACCATTATGCTTTGGCATGATCATTACACTTTTCTGCACCTATTTACATCTTTTACTAACCTGTATATGGATTATGCTTTTCTTGGTACATTTTTAAAAGAAATAAAGGAATCCCACACATTATATAAATTTGATAATATTTTTAAAAAGAAGACTGTGTAAGAATAGCTTAAGAGTATATTTGTCCATTTTAGACTTAAATGTACTTTCCTTTTTATGTTAACTGCAGCTGAATAAGACACATTTCCAAGTAAACAGACAGGTTTCTTTAATTTGAAAATTTGTCTCACAGATTCATTTTGATGAATATATTTAGACAGCGAATCAGTCTGTACTTTAAAACAAAATGGAACTGTGTGCTAAGCGAAACAGACTTAATCAATATGGGTGTTATATGACTGAAAAATGTTATAAGAGCAATTTTTTAAAACTTCAAAACAGTGCTTTACAGATTTAAGAAGAATATGAGAGTGGTGTAATACAGCACTCAGACTGATTACTCATCATGCTCACTGCAACATTTGTGGATTTGACTTTATGATTAATATCTTTTGCATTTGCATTTTTGATAATAATCCAGATGGATTTTGCCCATTTGTGACAAGAATTTTCAACAGCTGCAAATCCAGGTTAGTAGCAAAAGTTTTTAAAAAAAATTTCATAGTTTCCTGTAGTTATGGCATGTAATAATATATAGGTTACACTTTTTATGCTCAGATTATGCATCTGTGTTACTTATATTAGCAATAATTACACTTATACCTCCCTAGGGGTTGGTATTAATGCTGAGTTCTGACATGATCAAGTCAACACTAGCATCCATTATACTGCTCACTGATAAAAAAAAATATCAGTGTCATAATATGGTTACCAGTAGAGATTACAGTTTACATTTTCCTATCACAATCTTTATTTCCATTGATTAAATAATTAGAATTCTTGCCTTCTTATATGCATGCCTAAAGAGTACTGGTTATGCACACTAGTAACATAGTCATATAAATATATTTAACACAAAAAAAATAAGAAACAAATAAGATCAACATTAAACACTACCCGACACTCATAATCATTTAATATTTTAATAAAGTACTTCATCACTACAAGGCCCTAAATTATAACACATTTCCCTCACTATAAGGCCCTAAATTATAACACATTTCCCTCACTATAAGGCCCTATATTATAACACATTTCCCTCACTATAAGGCCCTATATTATAACACACTTCCCTCACTATAAGGCCCTATATTATAACACATTTCCCACACTATAAGGCCCTATATAATAACATATTTCCTGTATACTCTATGGCTCCTGTGTGCAGGACTGAAATGAGGGAGTGCTATTCCAAGTCAATCAGTATATCTTTGAAGTTATATTTTGATTTTTCAACTGCTGTTTATAATGTAAAATTTGAACTTAATTAAAAACAGAGACTGGTTTACAGATTGTTATATCATTTAACACCTGTTCAGAAAGTAAACTGTTACCTTACACACTTGTTTTTGTGTCAATTCAACAATGTCCACATTAAAAAAATTCAAAGTTTGTTTGCCAAGACATTTTCTAGCAGCCCTGAGCTAAGCAATCATGAATCTTATTTTTCCTTGTTGCTTTTGTTACCATGGTAAAATATGGTGTAGATCAGTTAAGGACTGATACAGTGGGACATGCTTTAAGGATGAACATTTGTGAAATATTGCAGTATTTCACCTTTTGAATTTTTTTTTATTTTGACATAGGCAAAGGTCCAAACAATCCTAATTCCCTTAATAATGAAAAGGTTTTGGTGATCATTTTATATTTGACATAGCTATGGGTCTAAATAATCCTAAAATCCCTTTCATTTAGCACCAACTACAGAGCACTAGAGTGTTGAAAACCATATGCCAATACATTCATCCAATCTTGGATAAACTAGATATATGTTTTTCAGTGAAAACGTTATGACAATATGGCCATTCATTCAGAAGGAATAGTGACAATGAGACTTTCAAACTAGTGCTGCCATGGTGACCATACTGGATGTCAGTTTGGCATAATTTTAATTCAGAACCAACATGAAATTGTAAGTCAATATGACTCTCTGTTAGGAATAAAGATAACACAATTTTCAAGATGACTGCCATAGTGGCCATATTGGTGGTCAGGTTAGCACTTTTCATTGCAGACCAATTAGATATCATAAGACATCTTTAGAGAAATTCCATTGTTGATATGACCATACATTTTGATGGAGTGCAATATCAAGATTTTTGGAAGGGCAGATATACTGGCAGTCAGTATGGCACCATTTTCAGTTAGAAACAACCAGACATCATAAGAAGTCTTTTAGTGAATACACGAAGCAAAATTTTCAAGATGGTCACTATGGATGTCAGATCAAAACCAAACTGAGTTAGGACCAACTGACATCATTATAAATGTTTCAGGGAAACCCCACTGCAATATGACTGTCCATTCAGTAGAACTTTCAAAAGATTACGTATCTTGTTACACCAAAAGAAGTGTCAATACAACCTACTGTTTAGGAGGAGTAGTCATATCATGTTAAAGTTGACTGCTGTGGAGGCCATACTGGATGTGAGATCAGCCCTATTGTTTGTTGTTGGACCAACTAGACATAAGAATTCTTTAGTAAAGGCACCACGTAAATATGACCAGCCACGTAAATATGACTACTAAACTTGCCATAAACTGAACATTGGATGTTCAAGCAGCACCTTTTTCATTTAAGATCATGCAGACCTTGGAATAAACGTGTGTGTAAAGTTTGATGCAATCCTCCATATAGGTTAGGAGGGGAGCAATAACAAACTTACATTGATGGACAACTGACTGATAACAGATGAATGACGGACAACAGGCCATTACATAAACTTTTTTCTGGTCTATGACCAGAAGAACTCAAACCTAATAAAAAGAATAAAGAAAATACTTAAAATTACATACAGCAAACTGAAAATTACATGCATAGTTCCCGATTTCAAGTCATAAACAGAAACCTTATATTCAAGCTAAAACCTGCCATCTTCATAATAACCAACCTAGATGCAAACTGTAATCTTAAATTCCTCCAATGAAATTGCAACAAAATTAGTAAAACTGAGTCACACATAACTTACAATGTTAGGCACATGCTATTTAACACACAAAAGTGAAATAGCTCCTTCAAATAAGCCTCAAAAAACTCTAACCTGCTGCCAACATACAAGAAGTTCTAAACACAACTTTTCCTGTACAATGAAGGGCAAAATATATTTCCTTTTCTTGTAATAGCCAATAATGTGTTAAAAGGGCCATTAAAACTATTAAAAAATACCTCACTTTCTCTGATGTTTGTTGATGTACCTTTAAACAGCATGTTGTGAATTCAATGTGCATATCTGTATAGTTTATTGATCTGAACGTAATGAAAAATCTTGAGGAAAGTGGTAAATGTTACTGTAGGTGTATATAAAAGACACAAAGAATGACATCTATGGAAAATACAAGTGCTACACATACACTCAGAACAAATGAATTTAGTGACTCAACAAGACCAAAATATAATTGTACATCAAAATTATGAGCTTAAATACAGATTGTAGTCATTCATGTTAGCCAATATATTGATTTTACAGACTTCCATGACATCTAAAATTGTATATGAAGACAGTGGAGTAAATGTACAATTCCAGATTGAGCAACTGACAAAATGCAAATTCTTTATCTACCTGAGCTTGCATTAGATGTATAGATAATAATAAAAACAGGCCTACTTAAAGGTGTACTTGAATACATGAAGTAATATATATAGGATATCAACATTTTTTGAGTATCTGTAAGGAAATATTTTACATGTGAAGTGGAAACATTGTACTGAATCAAGTGTTCACTGTCCATACTGAGAAATGAATCAAGATGTCAATAAACACAAAACTTTTGACATTTTTTCAAATCTTATAGGTACAACAAATTATGCAGAACACTATACACAATCAACTCAAATTGCAAACATTTCACAAGAAGTTGCAACATTTTAATCAAACATTGCAAATGTGTACATTGTGTATTGGCTATGTTTTTGTTAGGTACCAATTTTCAACACTGTGATGAAAAACAAATTTAGAAACCCAGCTAAAAAGGGTTTTACTGTGCAGGGAAGTGCAGTAGTTCATTATCTGCTGCCGAAGCTAACCTAGGCTAGCTGCCTGTGTGTCCTTGGAAGGGCACTTAACTCCAATTTCCTTGACATGATACAGGCAAAAATGTGTGAAAAGTGCTGTTAAAACAAATCAACTAACCAACACACTTCTTTGGAAAAAAAACAAAGAACCCATTCTCCTAGCAATAAATTTAAGTAATAATGTAAACGTCATTTTTCAATCAACCATAAAAATTAATAATCACAACAAAAAAAAAAGGATAGTAGACAGTACAATATCAATTTTCATCCAATTTTTTTACAAGCAGGAAATGGCAGAAATTTGAGGGTGATGAAATGAAGTTCACAATAATGTTTACAGATTCACTCCAAGAGACTGATACTCCACTATTCAAAACAAATATCTGGGAGTTCATGATTAAATCATTTCTTCTAACTACTGAGTGTTAGAACAATCTATGATATTCCTGATTGATAAATTTTCAAATGAGAAATTGTGGCAGCGATACTGGATGCAAGATCGATACGATTCATTTAGGACAAACCTGACATCGTTAGAAGACTTTCAGTAAAAAGCCGAAGTTAACCATCCATTCATGAGAATCAATGACAAGATTTTCAATATGTTCATTGTGGCAGCCATACTTGAGGTCAAATCAGCAGCATTTTCATTCAGGACCAACTAGACATCATTACTAGTCTTTTAGCAGAAACCTCCATGTCAATATGACTTTCCATTTAGGAGGAGTAGGAATTATAAGATCTTCAAGATGGATATCATGGTGGCCATACTGGATGTCACATCAGCACCATATTCATTTCAGTACCAACTAGTCATCAGTAGATGTCTTTTGGTGAAGAGCTGACAATGAACAACAGGCTTCTCGTCTAAGAGTAGATGCGATAAGATTTTCTAAATGGCTGCGTTAGTGGCTGTATTCGATATCTGTGTGGCACAATATTTCATACAAGTCTTCAGGCTTCAGGCGAAAACCACATGCAGATATGACTTTCCATTTGTGAGGAGTATCAATACAAGATGGTTGCTTGAAGAGATGATCCCAGGATTTTATCATATGGTGAGGGGAGGAATTACTCTTGTCACAAAATTACAGGGGGTAAAATAACAAAAATGAGGGGGAGGAGGAAACAGCCACAGTTCAATATTTACACAGCACTTCAATATCTATGTCTTTCTTCCTGACACACTCTGTAAGACACCTTCTGAAATCAAAATTTTGAAAAACCTGTTGCCTCTAGCTGTATAAGCATAAATCTGCTCATTGTTTCTCAGCTTAATATGTTCCTTATCTGTGTATGAATATTGTTCTGTACTGGGAACCAACTTTAACAGCTCATAGGTGTGTATGTGTGTGTCTGTGTGTGTGTGATTGGATTTTTAATGTAGCTTTAACAATTTTTCAGTCATATCGCTATGATGTCTGCAATGTGACAGTTTATAGTGATGTCTAGCACTGGGGCATCATGCCACAGACATGCAGCATGATGTCCCACCCAGTCACATTATCCTGACACCAGGCGAATCAGTCCTAACACTAACCTCTTAATGCTGAGCACCAAGCGAGGCAGCTATTAGTACCATTTTTATGTCTTTGGTATGACTCGGCCAGGGTTTGAACCCATGACCTCCCGCATCCAAGGCAGACGCTCTAACCACTAGGCGATCAGAGAGGTTAACAGCTCATAGGTGGTGTCTTTGAGACAATTCTGCTCCATTATAAGATTTTTTTAATAACGTAAGCTCTGCTAGGTTTAGCTTTCTTGAATTAGCACCCTATAGACTACTATGCCAGATTTACTATTCCATAACGCTGTATCAGGATTTTAACTCCAGCAATGCCATAGTCCAATTGTTCAAACTGAGGTATTTTGATCAAACAAATATTGTTTCTTTCATTTTCATTTTTAGATTCTTATTTATTAGATTTATTGTAACCCTTATGCTAGGGCTATATGGTTTTGCAGTACATGATCCTGCAGGGCTAATTGTCATGAGAAAAGAAATGAAAAGTGCACTCTACTTTTAAGTTAGCTGTATTTTAATTTGGCATGTTTGTCTGCCTTTTCTACATTTAATTTTGAAATACCACTGAAATGAGAGGTTGATTGGCACACTATCTGTTTTTTGTCCATCAAGCATGTATATCAGATTCATATTTAATGCCATTTTCTGGTTCAAAATCACATCCCGGTATCTTCATTAACACTTTCCAAGCTCCTATAATCTGATATGCTTCCCAACTTTAAAAATAAATTGCCTTCATTACTATGAACAGCTAGTATTTGCCACTCTAAATTGTCATCTAAAGATGAACAATGCTGGGAAATGGGCCTATTGGGTCTTCTAAATAGTCCATATTATAAATGTGCATTTGTAAAACCTCCTTGATTCAAGGTTCAAACTTCGACACAATGCTTGTTACAGGGCCCAATGTGCCAATCAAATTCAGTTTAACAACTATTCATGTCAAGCCAAAGAAACAATATGTGTAAACAGTTGCAAAAAATACATGTCATGACAAGTGCTACAGTATTTCTACCATTTCTACAAGCACTTTATGGGTGAATGGCTAAATAAAATATTATACTGCACAGAGTACATTTTCGCATGCCTGATTTAAAATTAATTTGCAGGAGTTTTCACACATCACTGCTTTCCAAGTGTGCAAGTTTGTACAAATTTTGTGTGAGTCACGTGATCATGTGTCCTATGAGCATCTCTGTGCTTGTAGTGGCATTACTTGATGTTAGACAGTACTTTTTTTATTTAGGACCAACATGAAATCATAAGTCTTTTAGTGAAAACTCTATACTGATATAATAATCCACTGATGTGGAGTAGCTATAACAAGATTTTCAAGATGGCTGCCACAGTTTCCATACTGAATGTCAGTTCAGCAACATTTTCATTTAGGAGCAGCCAGACATCATAAAGTCTTTTATCAAAACCCCCATGCTGATATGACCATCAATTTTGGAGTAGCAATAACAAGATTTTCAATATGAATGCTGCCGCAGTCATACTGGATGTCAAAAGCAGCATCATTTTCATTTAGAACCAACCAGACCTCGGGATGAATGTGTGGGTGTCAAGTTTTATGACAATTATCCAGGTAGTTTAGGAGGAGTTGAGATAATAACATTTGTGCTAATAAATGGTCATCAGATGATGGACAACAAACAGGCCATCCCATGAGCTCTTCTAGTGTATGACCATCAGCACTGAAAACTAGACATGGGACTTTCACTGACTACAGGTACTTGGTACCCACAAGGATGGAAAAAGTTGGTACGTGGACAAATTTTACTGATACAAATGTTTATCAGCCAATATCATTAATGCATGGTTTATCAGTTGCATAAATTCAGGAAAATTATGTTATAATAAAATTAAATGAATGCATTTCTGACCTTTACAGGAGCTGTATTGATAAAAGACTTCACAAATCAACACTACAACAATCAGGGTTTCCTCTGACACTTCCCACCCCATTTTAGATATTTTGACATTAATGTTCAGGTGTGGCATCAGAGCCAATTACCTATTGAAAGTTGGAATTCGTAACCAATGTACTGTGGTGGCATAAGGTTGCCACTTACTTGCAGGTCTAGCAAACTTAAATGACCTTAAATCGAGCCATACCTGCATAATATCGATAGGAACATGATTTATTTACTCAGAAATTGTGAGTATAACATTCATATGTCTTTAATCAACTGAGAGACTAGACGAAACTACATACCTGATGAAATGCTACATTTGCATGGCTAGTCACATGACTAAGCAAATGTCACAACCTACATGTCCATGACATTAGAGGTCCAACAGTTGAGTGATATCAACAATAAACCCCTTTCCGATGTTGATGTATGAAAAAATTCTAGAATAGTAACTGATAGTCACAACATCTGTAAAAAGAATTAAAGCATACTTACTTCTCAACATACAAATTCTAAGAACAATGTCCAGAAACCTGTCACAGCAACATGGAAAAAACCAGATTCATCAAATGGATAGCAGAGAGCACACGTCAACGCAGCAGTCACGATACCAGCATCACTGACACATGCACTATGCATCATGAATCTGGCTTTCTCAAGATGGGAGCAAATTTCAACTTTTTAACAGCCAACTGGCTCTGACACCACACCCCAACATCAATTTCAAAATATCGAAAATGTGGTAGATAGATCGGAGGAAACTTGGACTACGTATTCCCATTCCAGGCACCAACTTAATCCACACACAGTAACAACTTTGGTTCAGAGTTCAGTTATTAAGTAAATACTTTGGATGTTTACATGCATAGCATAAAATGTTTAATTTTAATGGCTTGGTTTGAGTGAAAGTCTCCAACTTCAGCACGGCTTACAGATCCCAAGACTTGCTGCAATCCATTAATAGAAAGTGACAAAATCAAAACCAAACCAGTCCCTCTGCAAACAACATGTGGTTATTAATTTGTTTTGAACAAAAAGAAATAAACATTTGGATTAACAGCTATGAAGCATAAATACAGGTGTTTTAATTTTTATTCTTTCACACCTTCAGCAGTTAGTCACCAGAAGGAGAGTTGGCTTATCTCTTTAATGGTTTCAGGTACTGCTCTGACAGCAACTATACATGATGCAACTGTTAAGCTGCAGCAGCAATCAGTTATTATGTTAAAATAATCTGATAATCATGGGAACTCTACCCTTAATGCAAGATGTCCATTTTAACAGATTTGAGGTGGGCAGAATTATACTACATGTATATACCATAACCTCACCTGAATCCATCAATGAGATAAGCTGACTCTACTTCTGGTGATGTGATATTGTTGTCAGTCACTGATCACAGTCGGCATTTATATGGGACTACAGCTGCATGAAAAGAATAGATCGGCTTCTGACTGACTTGGACGTTGAGACAATTAACATTCAGACTCGAATGTTGAGACAATTAACTTTCAAGACTTAAACACATTTTACAACTTGTTGGTACACAAATATGAATATATTCATTTTTTTATGGTAAAGGGACAAATTTTATTGGTAAAACTGGCATACACCAGTGTAATGGAATCTCTGGTGTGTGTCTGTCTTATCTATAAGAATAATACACACACAACTACAAGATATAAATATGTACCTGATGTAGCTATCTCTTCAACGGATTTTCCTGCCTCTTTTGCCATGAAACCAATCACTGAGAATATCACAAAGCCACCATATAAACTTGTAAAACCATCTGCTGCTGTGCAAATAATTGAATCCCTGAAAATCAAGAATTACTGACATACATGTCATGTCAAATTTTCCTAATATTTAACATGTAGCAGCTGATTTTACTGGTGTAGAAATTTTAGCTTCTGAGTGGCCTACAACAAAGCTCACAAAAATAATTACCTTTCAAATTTCTTCACTTACTGAAATAATTATGGCCTTTAATTTATCATCTGCTGAAATTAATGTGGCCCATATATTTGTAATATTTTCTCAAATGTAAAGAAAACACATGAAATATTTACATGCATAGATTTTATCAATCCTTCTATAGTCTTCATTCAATGCATATGTGATAAACTGGCTCAAAAATTACCATTGATAACATTGGAGTACATGTTTTTCCTTCCCTATTGTCAACCAATGTTTGTTACTGGTATTTAACTCATTAACCCCTGGCGCCGTGTGGTAGCCTACTTCTGAGCTCTGTAGCGTCAAGGTCATGTAAGACACAATAACGTGGGTGGTATTATAGAAAGGCAGACAGATGTAGCTTTACGATGATACCAAATAATATGGATGTTCTAGTTGCAATACAAAATACAGATGGAAAAATGTAATTTTTTGGACCCGAGTTTTTTCCAGCTGAAATTTGCCCGAGGTCAGAATCTGATTTTGTGTCCGGATTTTAGACTTTTTGGCCTCAGATCTAAGACAGACCAGTCTGAACTGCACACCATACAGGTGAACCTTAGCAAAAAGTAGGATAAGATGGGCATTTAGAATAAAGCGTGGTCTCGACATGAAAATGATGGGTCTGTTAAGCAAAAAAAAAACAACAAAAAAAAAGAACTCTAACTTTTACCCTTCTGCTCATGCGCAGGCGAAATAGCCAATGAAAAACGATGTTTCTAACACAACTAAGCAATAGGTTAACCTAAAATTTCTTGGAGGTTGATGTATTAGGATGTATTCAGAAATAGCCCCCAAAATGTGTTTACTACTCGCATTTCAGGCGAAAACGACAAAAACCTCCAGGGGTTAATGTGTTAACACAAATAAATGGATTCAAAAATGAGCAGAATTCATTAATCACTCTCACTGATTCTATGAGAATAAGTTAAGACAGGACTGCAAGTACACTGCTGTTAATGATAATATTAAGAACTGTTCATGAGTTTCTTCTCTGCATCATCAAGTTTAAGAAAGGCTGAGAATATTCTTGTTTCTAATCCAGGCCATACACTAAAGGGTTTGAGCATATCCAGAGACTATTTTTGTATTGTGATAAACACCTGTCACTCCAAAAATTTCCATGTTTACAGTTGCTAAATTACAACTTGCCTAAACTTAAAACCTTTTTTAACATAATTGCCAACTTTAACAACTCCAAAAATAATCTGCTATAGTGCTTTTACAAGAGTTTAAAATTTGTCTTGATGTTCATCAGAAAGTTTCCCCCATGTAATACCGAGCAGACTTGGAAACACTTTTAGTTGTTTAACATTTGTAAACCTAATTAATTTCATACAAACAGCCAATTTTGATGATAGTTGTCAACGAAGGAATGAATAAATGACTGGTTGGTGTTTTACAGTACAGCAACACAAGAAGGTTAGTACCAAGGCATTTGGAGCAGAGCACTTTTTCCCCAAGGATGCACCATGTTAGCTGAACTCCACTGATCAAATGGTAGGATCTGAACATGCACCCTTTTGGTCACAAGTCTGGCATGCCAACAAATGCACCACCATGGCTACTGCCTCCATTTATTGCCCTTTACAACATGCAGAAGGATACATCAGACCAATTCTACATCCTAGGCAACAAAGGTGGTATACATGAATGAATGAATGAATAACAAGATGGAAACAAAAACAGTAATTAAAGCAGCTGCATTATGATCATGAAATGCTACAAAAATACATATTACATTACAGTTATATTTTTGTAATTGGATGCACGGAGGGTCAAAAGGTCATCTCAAGTGGGACAGCTTTTATAGAGGTATGGAGTGAGGTGGCCAAAACAATGCCATTCAAATTTCGATTCAGAATTTATAATTTAGAATAACTGTCACTGCCCTGGTTCTGACACCATTTGAAAACACAATCCAGTACCAGTTCCTAAATAAAAACATGGGCAGATATTGCAGTTCTGAGTCTACGGTAAAATGTACATGGTCTTTAACCATTTCTGCAACAGCAGTCATGCATTCATGCACAAGTTCATAAATGTATGCATACCAGGAGGAATCAGCACCATCATGCATGTAAAAGATAGCTCGTGCCTATATTGCAGTCACCAATGAGATCATTAAATAAATGCTTTTTCTTACCTCCTTTTTCTTTAAATCCATAAATTTTATTGGCTTGCCTGAAATTATATTACTGCAGTCCTAGTGATTAATATCTTACTCTGTATTTTTCATTACAAAGATAACCTTACAAAGGGCTAATATTTATGTCTACATACATTTAGCATGGAGTTGCTGACTAAAATTTATCTTCTTGTATCATGAAATGAAGGACCAGTTGGTTATGGACAGGAACAGTAGAATTTCACGTTACTGGACATGGGGTATGCAGGATTGTTTTGATGAGTTTCACACAGTGCCAGTAATCCTCTATGATTGTGGAAAGGACCCATGCTTCGGTTGTTAGGACTGACTAGACCTATGAAAAAAAATCCCCTACTAGGACATCAGGAAGAGGGTTCGACTCTCTAGGGCTGACTGCCTCCCACTTAAGGAAAGAGGAGGAGGGGGAATGCAGACTTCCTACTCTGACCCTTCGAGCCAGCCCATCTAGAGAAAGACTCTGAAGGTTTTGGACACATATCTGAGGGAACAATTGGTCAAAAGTACAAACTTCCTCATCTTCCATTGCCTGACCTGTAGAAGGAGATTCCAAAGAAGACCAGACACAATTCAGACCTCCTGAAACTTATTTGAATCTAATAGAATTGAGAACTGAGTGTTCATAATCCTGTCCTTGCTCGTGGGTCGAGACAGGACTATCCCTTCTTTTTTCCCTCTATAAGAATTTGGTGGACATCATTCTATCTCCACTTACATGGATCTCCATTTACATGGGTCAAGACAGGACTATCCCATTGTTTTCTCTTCTTGGAGACTGAAGATCCTCTTGATGCAGGAGGAGACAAGTGACAGCTCCCCCTCTGTTTTCCTTGATAACAAAGCCTGAGAAGGGATGGAGGGGGCCTGTATATACCCAGTCCACTAACCCATGGAGCCAATGGAAATTCATCTATGATGACAATAAAGCAAAAGGAGACATTAAAGATCAACCAGTGGGTGTGACTCCCCAAACCCGAGGGGATTGAACAAAAACACAGTAAGAAAAGAGGGGTATTTAGAAGATCCCTTTCCCAGTCATCAAAGCCTTGTGCCCATTTGCCAAAGGGATTGAATGGGTAACACTGGGAAATAGGATAGTCAACCCAATAACCTATCTAGACAGCAATCAAGGTCTGGCGTTTGTTCAGATGACATGTGACCAGTGTTTTAACCCTGTTTCCAGTGATATACAACCAATGACTGGCACTTGTTGTCTTACCCAGTGACTGGCACCCAATGGCCCAGAGATGCTCTCTGATGTCACAAAAACAAAGAGGGAGTAGAAGAAATTGGGGGTGGGAGAAGGAAATCGTTATAGTTTATTTTTTTACTCAACACATATATATCATTCTCTCTTCCTTCTTGCTCCACTGTTTGGTCTCTATTTAAATCAAAATCCACACAAGATTTCCCCTCTAGTTGTATAAACACTGATTTGTTGACTGTTTCTGAGCTTATTGTGTTCTTCACCTGTGTATGAATAATGTTCTGTGTTAAGCCTCTTCCTTTCAGTCTGATGTCTGAAGGACTATATGCATAACTACCTTAGCCAACATCAAGAATTTGGGAAACTGTTCTTTATGTTAGTTTTGCAGAATTTTCCATAGTTCACAGATACTATCTGATGGATATCTCTGTTCCAAACTGCACGTGATCTGGTGATTCAGCATGTCGTGTAAGAGTTGTCATCCTAAATTCAAATGCCGGTTTCCAATATAAAAGGGTTATTATTTCCCATAATATTTGCAAATATTACACAATATACCTCCCACAATGGTGTTCTGTTGTAACTATATGTACTGTAACAGCAACAATTTTTTAAACTTTACAGCAAATATGAGTAAAGGGCTTCCACTACAGAACCCCTCTGCTATAAATAATTGGTAGGATTTCCAAACATCCTTTGTATTCACCTAAATCTCCAGACTTTGGAAAGGATAAATCTATTATGATTAAATAAATATCCTTGCTTTGTTCAAGTTTCTTTAATTATTAAGCTCATCTGAACTGTTAATAAAAAATATATACCAAGCGAAGGAGCATTTTATATGTAAAATTCAGAACTAATGTGGGAGTTCCCATGCATCAATGCTTTCCAAGGACTTAAATTTGTATGATTTTTTGCACGATTTACACACTTGTCTGTCTCTGCAACATATCCGGTGACCAGTACGTGGTGCCCAATAACTGATGACCACTGCCTGGTACCCAGTAACCAGCCAATGACCAGTCAGGCAACGGAAGGAACTTGACTTGATTGAATGAGAACCCTTCAATTTATAAGCAGGTCTACTCAAGTGAGAAGATGCTC
This sequence comes from Megalonaias nervosa, assembly GCA_016617855.1. NCBI lineage: Eukaryota > Metazoa > Mollusca > Bivalvia > Unionida > Unionidae > Megalonaias > Megalonaias nervosa. Next base: position 104,036 of record JAECUM010001480.1, read on the forward strand.
AAGCTTTCCTACTTTCAAAAAGGCAGGACTCAAACAAAGGCATTGGCAACTTCCATACCTCAAGAGGATCCACTGATCCCTCCATCATGGGAGCTGGCAACTTCGTTACACTGGTAAGTACCACTGAATCCTTCTTATATGAGCAGATGACTTCCTCAAACCAGTAAGTGTCCCTGATTCTTTCCCCACCCCTTATGAGAGCATAAACTTCCTTCTACCAGGAAGTGTCATGAATCACGCCATTATGGGACCCAAGACACCAATAATAAAGAAGGACCTAACCAAACTGGGTCCCACTGGAGCTTATTTGAGTCTACCAGTATTGTGAGTTCACCATCCTGTCTTCATTCATGAGGCGAGCCCATACTACCTCTTCTTTTCTACCTCCTAGGAAATGGGAAATTATGACTATTACATCTTATTATCTCCACTCACTGGGCAAGGCAGTTCCCTTCTTCTTGCCTCTATAAGAGTTGTGACTTTCTGCTAAATCCAAAATCTCATCTGACCATTAGGCACAGAAAGGACATTCATACAGTTCATGCCAAAGAGGTGAGATGAGTGTGTCAATCAGCCTTCATATAGACACATTTGCTAATTCTTTGTGGCATACTGAAAGGCTGAAAGCAAATAGAAAAACAAACAACTGGGGCATATTTATAGTGGATCGTGTCTTAACACCAGTTGCTAATGAAGGGATAAGATATGAAGCACTGCCTCACTAGAGCATGTACAAAAACCTTCATAATTAACAAAAAGGGACACATATAAAGGCGAAATACACGTGGACTCAGATCAAAATGTTAAATACAACAACTGATGGTAATAATACAAACAGATGCTTTAAACTGAGATAATCATCAGCGGCCCAAACACGTGATAAGCACACAAGTCCACTGATAAAGAAGGATGATATTCAGAGTAAGAAAAGTTACTAAAAGCATCAGAATGGAGTCATGTTGCTTTTGCTCTCAGATTTCCAATTACAAATTGGAAGATGGAATTCACCTTTGACTGGGCATAGCAATGCAATAATAGCAGAATATGTAGTGCTCCTATCAAAGTGAGGAACCACTTTATGCTCACAAGATAAAATGCCAGATGGAAAGACAGACAAATGGACATGTGGATTACTATATATACCTTTCTCTACACCAGTGGGATAAACAATTGCTGAATTTGACCTTGACCTTGCAGCTCCTTGGCCATCAATCGGTGTGGATAATCCTTGCCCCTTGATGGACTTGTGGCAAAGTCTGAAGATGATCCCCTACCAATAACCAGAGATCTTGACATTTAAAAATACTTTACTGGAAGTTGACACCTGACAGATAATGGACAGATATTGTGACCATCATGTCATACCTTTTGCGACATTCATTTGAGGCATGACAAAACCACAAACATTAAGATCATTCATGCAGTACTGTACCTGAGACAGTTGTTGTGGAATTTATTGTAGCTTGCCATTGTGATAAGTCCTCCCCAGGCTGGCCCTAGCGAATAAAAGACCTGGATGCCTGCTTCTAGCCACACCTGCAAGGAGATTTGAATATCGTTTAATTATTACACAGTTAAACATAACAGTTGGTGAGAAAATTGCCAGAGGAACTAGCTTGTACTAACATAAATACCAAAGAAAATATTATGATTGCAGTCAAACCTGTCTTAATGGTCACGTTTACTCAGTGGTCATCAGTACACAATAGCCATTCAAAGTTCTTCCTGGTAAATTTCCTATATAAATGCCCTATATGTAACTGTCACCTGCCTTCTGTGGTCAGCAGCCAGGTACTTTGTAACCACACAATAACAGTTTCTTACTGCCTTAAGCTGTCACTGGTGTGCATCTACAGTGACTGCACATTCTATGGAAACTAAAGTTTTGTTTCATGAGGAAGACATTGTTTAGATAAAGGAATATCATGTGATTTGATGTGCAAATATTTATCTCACCAGTACTCTGTACTCCAATCACAATGACAGTATGACTCAATGGTGTCAAAATGTCAGATTTGACTCATTAGGGCAGAGGGTTGAAGCAATTAATTTGCTGAATGGTGGGAAAAGCAATGTTACTGCAGCAGAAATGAAGGCAGCCTTTTGTGACAGTGTGACCAGTATAGTTCTATATCTTGTATATTTTCCATGAATTAATGCTATAGATGAAGAATAAATTCACCTTTGAGAAGAGACATGAATTACATCTATTTTTATTAGGGTCAGGGTCATTCAATATTTTAAACCTGTCTGTAAAAGCAGGTCAAGTTTATGTTCTTGGGTTAAAAAGAATAGCCATGTATGACTTCTTTCAATATCCTATCCATCAAAGGCTTCTCACATAAACAAGTGTCTATTGATCTCAACAACTTCTGTAACTGGCTAATGCAGATATAATTTTGAACAGTTGTTTCCAAGCCTAACTTGTACAAGTTGGCCAACAAAATAGTCAGTCCTCTGTTTTACAGTGGTATGTAAGTTCTCAATTAGTAGTAAAATTACTGTTTTGTCACAAAAACCATGATCAGTGATTATTTTAAAGTCGGTGATGATATAATGTACAGATGGATTAAAGTGAGCAGGATGCAGTAATCTTGTGTAACATAAATTTCGAAGAGAACAACATGTACATGTATTTCATGATTTTGATAAATAGTAAACAGTCTTGATCAAATAATAATAATAATAATAATAATAATAATAATAATAATAATAATAATAATAATATTAATAATAATAATAATAATAATAATAATTATAATAATAATAATAATAATACAACAGTGAAACTCCTCAAAACTAAACCTCACTATACTGGAATCCTCTCAGGACCAAACTGTTCTTGAGTCCCGAATATTCCCTCCTTTAATATTGTTTTCCCCAGTAAACCAAAACTCCTCAACACTGATTACCAAAACAAACTGTGATCACAAATTTCAATTTTACTCGTTATAAAAAAAACACAAGACCCAAACTCAGTTAAAACTTGTAAATATATTTTAGCTCATGAACTCCTGACACATGATAGAATGATTACAGTTAGAAAATGGGCTGATCTGTGAGACAAAGACCATGAAAATATACCAAGGAAATGTGAGGTTAAAACAATGCTTAATAAATGCACAGCCACAAATTAGAGCTGTCAACAGGCTAATCTGAAGTCTTAGCACCATACAAAAGAACCCGCTTTTAAGGTACATTACATGTAATAATCTCTCTCTCTCTCTCTCTCTCTCTCTCTCACACACACACACACACACGCTCTCATCTCTCTCTCTCTCATAAGCACTTAGAAAAAGACCTCACCTTCTCTGTAAAAAAATGTGTAAACCAAAAAATTCTCAACCATCCCCCCTCCAAAATATGGGTTCCAAGGGCTAGGGGTTTTCAGGGGTTTCACTAAAATAATAACAACAACAAAAACAGCAAGATGATGTTTGTTGCATGGATTTTGTTAAAAAATAAAATTTTAAAGGTGAGCAAGTGTATTGAGGTCCCAAGTATAAAAAGGACAGTTTTGACTTCTCCAATAGGTGGCTGCTATCGACATGTTTCACTGTACTAATATACTTAAGGATTCATGTTTTTACTATCATAGAAAAATGTTATAAGAGAAACCTTTGAGAGTGACATGAAATAAGAACACTGATTACCCAAAATCACCAATATATATATATAGTTACTGTGCAGAAACAAAACAGGCACAATATACACAGGCAAGATCCTAACATCACAAGTTCTGCCTTATGGTTGGTATATAACAAATTAAAACACCATAGTAATTTACATGAGAACACCTTCAAGAATGTTGTTTTTCAGTCGATGTGGGCCCATATGGTTATATTAAAACTGAATCTTGTGTATATAACTATTAATAGTTTGAAAATGATGTTCTAAGAATGAACATTTATATCTTAGTGTTTTTCAAAGGTGAAGTAGGAAATCAAATGGGCTCATTTTATCTGTATTCAAACAGAACTGTGGTGTGTAATAATATAACCCTCATGTTTCAAAGATAATTTAATACATGAACAATTATTTAATTCTCAAGGAAATCCAGCAATTCAATTACCAGATAATGAGATATTACCAAGTATATATTATATCATCAGCTACTGTTTGGTGTTTTATTTATACATATTGTTTACATGCTGTTTTATTCTGACTTGTACAGAAGCTCCCCCCTCTCACCCATCCCTAGGCAGCCAGGTAGGATTTACATCTGCTATTGCAGACCAGTAAAAATAAATCCTGTCAATCACACAATCTCAGGTTTGTGAACACATCAAGCTCCTGTTCCTGTGAGCTGGTGAGCTTGTTTTGAACAGGCATCATTTTCAAGAGTCTATCTAATGAACATGTAAATCCAAAAGACAATCGGATAGTGTACAGCAGAGTGATTTATAATAAATCAATGTGACCTGTTTGCTGGAAGTAAGGGCACCTCCAATAAGTAATTTACCAAAGCAGCAGATATGATTAAGCTATCTTCCTAATAAACAGTGCTCAAAATGACCGGTCTGCACTGCTTAAGATTGTATTTGGGTACAATGGATATTTTCAGAGTGGTATTCCAATCATCCAGACATACAAGTTTATTTTCTAATACTGAAATTAATATTCAAACCGATAGTATGACATCTAACCTTAAAATTCATTTGTAGGAATATCAAACGTGGATGGCTGTGTATACAGTCTCCTGTCAGATGCTAGTATTTATTGAAAAGATGCTGTGAAAAGCATTTCTGACTTGAACTGCTCATAAATATTATTTATTATATATGTTCATGTTCTACTGTGATAATAAAAACAGTTCTGGCATAAAATATGTGTTTATTAATTATTAATTTCCTCTGTCATTTCTGAAAACATTACATTCTAGACAGATCAAAATGGGACTTGACTCATCTGCATAAAAAAAAATAAAATAGCTTTTTATCATTGCAAGTACATACAACTATGGCTGTTTGGTGCGAACTTGTGTATTCTGATTTCTAACCTGTAATAAATGTCCTCCTGGTTGGAAAAGTAATGTAAAAAAAGCAGAGGTTGTTTACATTTGATCAGGATGTTTGCTAAAGATGTCCCTAAGGATGTTAAGTGACTGTTAAGTGAACCAGCAAGTTATGTGATATGTGACAAAATAAGAGAATTCTTTAAATGTGTAGAAAACAGAATGAACATAAATTGTACTGATACATTACAGACCCAACATATTAAATAATAAATTCTACGTAAATATTTGTTTTTAGATTACATCAGAATTACCATTGGCAGCCAAATTTTTCAAGAAAGTTGGCAAATTAAGGGGCAGTGAAGAAGCTGAATACAAAATATTCTCAACAGATGTGGTGTAGCTACTTCCAGCACCAAACCTGTCAATTGGTGGCTCGCAATTATTTTATGAATTTTAAATAGAGAAATAAAAGTTTGTTTGTCCATCCTTGTTACATCAGTTATATTTTCTACCCCCAGTAAAATTTTAATACCAATTTAATGGAACATGAAACAATTGTGTATCTTTTGTTGTTTTATGCTAATTGCAAATTGTCACTAACATTTTTAAAATATTAAGAAAATGTTTCACATGAGAATATTTGTAAATTCCTAATGTAATGTTTCAAGTTGTTACTTGATGGATTGTGAGTACATGATGATAAATGAACACATTTTACATACGTCTTAACCATACAGATGCTACTGCTAAAGCTGCTTTTATTCATTATGTAGTTCTATGGATTTATGTTAATTATTATCCACATAATAAAAGAAATCATCAATTAAATGTATATAATTTGTCTGACCTGTTATACGAATTACAAGTTAGTGACAGCAATGCTCTGAAAAGCAATATTTGGAAAGGAAAACTGACAATTATCTTCCAAGTGTTATTTTATAGAAGATGGGGTACTAGACCACTGATCCAAAACAAATTTGAGGTGAAAAGAATGCATTTAAAATTTGGAGTATTTGCCCCACAGGATTGGCTAAAGAGCACATTGTTAGTCAGATGTTAGTCTTAAAACAGAAATGAAGAAATTCCTTTCTACCCGCATCCTCTTCATTCTTACAAGGAAATACTACTTGCATGCAATGGGCTCATCAATTCTTCACTGACAAACAGCTGGCACAGGCCTTTCCTCATTAAAAGACTTAATCACTTTATCATCTGTACCAGCAGAAGAGAAGGTGAACAGACAATTTTTTAGAAGGGACCATTCAGAAAAATAAAGGTTCCTACAAAGGCTGAAGATACAAGGTCAATAACGCCAAACCGATGCCTCTAACCAACCGAGATTTCTCTAGTTTGTTAGCTCATTTTGTTACTTTATTTTTGACGCTCGTGTTTTCATCTTTTTATGCATGTTCGTTTACTTACCTGGACACTCTTGGTTGTCACCCTCTCTGCTGCTGTCTCAACTAAAAGTGTTATCAAGTCCTATACGATTTTGCGACTGAGGATCATGTAAATTTATTGTGATAATCCGTGTGAGGTAGCTTTTGCATTTGAAAAAAAGTTTTTGAATTTAATCAAATCCATATCCCCTGAACACCAAGTCTGATGAATGTTTCGCAGAGTATGTGTATCGACTCCATTAAACACAACTAAAATATTGCAGTTATCTCTGATCACTTTAGGTATTTGTGTATATTGCTGAGTAACATAAATAACATCTGTGTTTTTGTGCCTGCCTTGAGAAAATATCTGAACTGGATTTGATTGTTTGTCCAGCATCACATCATCATATACTACGAGATTATTAATAAATCCATCATCTACAGATGGAGCTTCATTAATATCGGTGATAAAATCAATAATATCATTACCATCCTCGTCCAAAAATTTTGCGTTTTCATTAAAATCTTTAAGTACTTCATAACATCTCTTATCATCTACAGATGGTGCCACTAAATATAATTTATCCCACTTGAGCCATCTCATTATCAAATTAAGTGATAATTGTGTTTTACCAGACCCAGATGGCCCAATTATAATAGCTCTGATTGAATTTGGTAGTGCTGGATGATGCTTGACTGGTTCTTGCTTTTGTGTTGCTGAGAAATCAATGATATCCATGTTGTACAAATATAATAAATAATATGGATTTATATTGTGTTCAATGCAGAGCATCCACGCACACCAGTGGATTAACAACAATAACAAAAAATAAAAAGCATGCACTTACAGGTAAGTGTATAATGTGATTTGTGATTTAGATTTTTAACGTAGCTTTTTTTAACAATTTTTCAGTCATATCGCTACGATGTCTGCAGTGTGACAGTTTATAGTGATGTCTAGCACTGGGGCATCATGCTGCAGACATGTGGCATGATGTCCCACCCAGTCACATTATTCTGACACCAGGCCGACCAGTCCTAACACTAACCTCTTAATGCTGAGCACCAAGCGAGGCAGCTGTTAGTACCATTTTTGTAAGTCTCTGGTATGACTTGGCTGGGGTTCGAACCCGCGACCTCCCGCATCCAAGGTGGACGCTCTAACCACTAGGCCACCGGAGCGGTTAGGTAAGTGTATAAAATGTGATACAAAAAAATACAAATTTATTTCATCTTATATGAAGACAGGTGGTGATATTGCTGCTTCACTGGGAAAATTACAAGGAGCTCCATGGGTAAAGTATCCTGGTGAGAAACATCTTCCTGAATATAATTAGTGTGGTCCTGGCACGCGACTTGATATCCAACTTGACGAACAAGATCAAGCAAGACCTGGCGAGTATCCAATAAATGCGATTGATCAAGCATGCCATGTTCATGATGTTGCATATAAAATAAAGATTTGCAACAACATATTGCGGACGTGAAGTTGATTCACTCATTAAATTCCATAACAAACAAATCTCTCAGAGAAAAACTTGCTAGCTTCCCAGTAAAATCTGCGATGAAAGGTAAACTAGTGCTAGGGGCTGGTAATTAATCAACTGATTATTATAATAATAGAATCGGTTAATTATAGCCCAAGAGGATACTGGAGGGGTAGAGCAGCGATTAGTAAACTTGCTGATGCAGCAGGTGTCTCATGTTATGTTGCTGCAAATTGGTTAGCACGACAGGCAATATGGCAAATTTATCTACCACCACCTAAAAAAATTCAGTACGCACATTTTGACGTCAGCACTCCCAATGAAGTTCAAGCAGATATTTTGTTCTTACCTCATGATACCATTAAAATTGGTAGACGTCAATCATGCACATACAAATATGCGTTAACTGTCGTTGATGCTGCAAGTAGGTATAAGGAAGCAGAACCATTATCAACTAAAACAGCAACTGAAGTTGCATCTGCGTTTGAACGAATTTATCATCGTGGTGATCTACGATGGCCACAACTATTACAGGTTGATCCTGGCAAGGAATTTCTTGGTGCATTATCATCTCTGATGAAAAAACATAACGTCAAAATCAGACGAGGACACACCGCAATTCATCGCGATCAGGCAATCACTGAACGATTTAATCAAACACTTGCTCAGCAGTTATTTGGATATCAGTATTCAAAGGAAATATCCCTGAACAAAGTTCAGGCAGATACGAGATCTCGTGAATGGGTTGCAAGACTACCAAGTGTGATACCTGCGTTAAATAATGAAATTACTCGTGCAACTTCTATGAAGCCTACCAATGCAATCACAAAAAACATATACCAATACAACGACGCGACTCTTCCTCAAAACAACCAGTACTAGGTAATGTGATTGTAAGATATTTATATAAACCTGGGGAACTTGAAGGGGGTAAAACAAGAGCAACTGATCTTATTTGGAGTGTGACCACACATAAAATTTCCAGCATGGTAAGATCCATGGGCAGACCTGCAATTTATAGACTAGATTCAACTGCTCCTCAGCGCGGATTTGTACGCGAGCAATTACAAGTAACTCCTGAAGACACATAATTACCACCGCCTTCACTTTTGTAAACTGGCTCCTCAACGTCGATTACATTCAAGACAGGTCAGCATCACATTTTCGTGTGTGACCAAGACTACTATTAATTCTATCTACGGTAAACTGTCTTGGATTATTATTTGAATCTGCCACAACATTATTGTGTTACAACTCGCACAATGCTTATTCTGTCATTGTTTCAGTGTCATGATAAATTCAGCATAGAGATCAAAGTTGCGTTTATTTTTTTTTTTGTCACATTGCTTATAACCAAATAATTTTTTTCTTGACAACTTTGTTGTTAACTACATCATCGGTGTTGCTATTATTTTCTGTGAAGTCTATGATAACCCACTGTAACCAAGATATTCTTCTGACTTGAGACACTGTGAGATAAACTACATTTGACCATTCAATACGATCATCAACAATCCAAATATCTGTATCAGAAATAGTTAATCCTTGTGACGAATGAATCGTTATAGCGTATCCTAGTGTCCATGGAGTTTTGTCCATCATTAACATGCTCTCAACAGCACTGACAGGAACTAAAACAATATTATTTAGTACAAGTTTTTGTTTGGCATTAGTTCCAGGAATTTCAACATCAATATTCTGTCGTGGCGTATCTGCTGGGTGATAAAACAATGGTACAGGTAGATTTGAAAAATTTTCTTTTTGTAACAGAAATAATTGTTGTTGAAGTGTATCATGAACTATCTTTCTACTTGCAACTATCAAATCTGCAGACCTCCATTAATTCCAGAAATCATTCGTATGTGTTTCCGGAATTACTTCACACATTATTTCACACTGTATTTTATGTGGCTGTAGTCTGCTTAATCTTTTAAATTCTTTCAGCGGTTCATCAATAGCTCTATGATCATCAGTTATCTCTCATAATAATCGACAAAATGTTTTCAGCCATTCATGTGGAGACGATCCAACAAAAGGTTGTGGTTGACCATGATCGCCACACATGATAACAGCAGTATTATTTGTCAACAACCAATCAAGAAACATTTTTAATACTTCCAACGATACTGTCCATATTTCATCCCAGATAATAAACTTTGGAATATATTTCTCACCCATTCGCTCAGGAGTCCATGCGTATCCGCACCATCTAAAAAACTATGATAAGTTTGAGATTTAACTCCTCGTTCGTTCATTTCTCTGGCAAGTCTGTGTGTAGGTGTCAAAACAACCATATCAAAATTTGATTCAATCGCGTGCATTGTTTTACCAGAACCTCCTGGTCCATTGAGATAAACAGTCATATGTCTGGTCACAGGATCATATACAGATGGTGCAGAGTAAAGTTTTGACATCTGTTTATTTTTATAATAAATATCCTTGATTTCAATGTCAGCAGATTCAGAATAACTAAGTATCTTTTCTCGTTTCAGTCTCCATTCGCCCCATGATGCATCAGCGCCGATATGTAATTGTTCCAGCAATTCTGCATATTTTTTACTGATATAAAATGAATCTGTGGCAACTCTAACCATGGTATCAGAAAATCTATTTATCATCTATAATAAATTTATTGAAACGTACGTGAGCACTGAAGATCTTAAATGAGTAAACTGTGGTGAGTCACAATCAGTGTAACTTAGAATTGTACATAATTTTGTTTCGTCCAATAAATTAACATTATTCCAACTTATAAATGTGTTTCTCTCCATTGTATCAGCAATTATAAAATTGAGTTCGGCATCATCCATGATTAATCTTGTACAATGTCATTTATGATCATATGATCCTCCTTGCATAAACTTTCCAATTATTTTTCTGCCAAGATCTTTTGTAACTTTATTTTCATAATCAGTCATATCAGGATTTTCATCATCAGAATATTTCTTTTGTTGTAGCAACCAAACTTGTTCTGCAGACGATATGATATAATTACTTCATTTACTTTCAACGATATCAATATTTTTATATCAAGCATATATTGTACTAAAACTATTGGTGCCCAACATTTTTCTGAAAAATGTCTTCCAAACCACGCATTAACAATCAGATGAAGGTTTTTCAGTGCAAATTTGAATGACTCGATACAGGCGAATCATCAAGTCAAAATCTGGTAAGGGTCAATTTATCGCAACTCTGGTCATCTTGTGTGTTTGATGTCCATATCTCTTAAAATACTCAGAACACTCTCCCATTCCAAGAAAACTTCCAGGATAACATGCAGCCACATCAACCGAGATAACATCCTTACAATCGCATTTAGTATTCCACAATCCGCCATGTCTGTATTCCACACAACTGCACTGGATATCAACAAGAAATTCCAATCTTGTCCATTTCCATGAAATTTCCTTCTGAGCAAAATGAGCAGCAACTGACAGAACAGTAAAACAATTACTCAGGAATTGTTCAGCATCATCAGTATATTTCAATGCAAGATTTTTCATTTCTTTGTGGAGAGATCCTGTACGATAAATATATCCATTAGGTCATACAAACTGATTGTAGTTTCCATCATTGGAACTCTGAAACAGCCACATGGATACAGGATCACTTTTACTGATATTTCTGATAAAATCAAACATATCACCATTATAGAATTTAACAGTTTTATTTCATGGAAAGTTTAATATCAATAACTGCTGGATTTCCAAAAAATTCATGAATGATTTTATTTGTGTTTCTACGAAAATCTGTAAATGCATTTATGTGAGTAGTAAACTCAGATCTAAATGTGGTCATTCCATCATTGATTGTCGTTAATGATGTCATCACTGGGATGTTGCTATTGTCGACATATTTCTTCGTTGTGGCATCATTGTTTGATTCTGGTTCACCAAGACCGGTAATTATATTGTTATTCATATTGAGAGAACCAGTCATTGTATCACCGGTGGTTAGTAAACAATCACCAATATCAGAACTGATAATGTCTACATATCTTTTTGTTGCCACATCATCGTCTGATTTTGGTTCTCTCACATTAACTATTGTATTTTTGTTCATGTTGGGATCACCATTCATAATATCCACAATTTTTCTGATATGTCCAGCAATATCTCCCATGAGTGTTAAGACTGATTCATTTGAATTTTTAAATTTACCATTTTTAGTAAACACCACTAAGTTATCTTCTGTCACGCCTTGAATTCGCAGAATAAAATCTGTCAACGGGATATTGCTCGTCTTGAATCGTCCTTGTTTATCCTGAAAAACAACGACTTCATTTTGGTCCACATTTGCAATACTCAAAAGATCAGTCAGTTCTTCCTTCACATCGTGAAGAGTTGCATATGTGGATAAGTCACCTTGTGGAGTTTTACTCGGGCGAGAAGATCTTCCATAAATATCTACCATTATATTTTAATACCTGTTTAAAATGTTGGACAACGTGGTATACTCGTGCACGACTTTATGAGATGGCATCAGGGACCTTGACATAGAGTCGAGTACAGCAATTACTTCACGACAACATATTGGCGGATTGGTTAATGTCTGTGTTGGTAATGTTGAATACCAGATTGGAATGCTTTGAAATCTGTCAACATATTTTAAAAATTCTTTTGGTGGCGCCAACCCATACGAATCAAAATAAACAGTTCCACATGGATCAATCATGTATGCAACCCAATGAGTACCTGGACCAGAACTTTCACTGAGATTAATGAAACCAGTTTCAACATTGTTTGGTTATTTTGCTAATTGATCATGCATAAAAACACCTCTGATATTTTTTATGTTTAGTTTTTTAGCAGCATCAAGTAAGTCAAAATTAGACATGGGAAGTATCAGCAGTCTTAAACCCTTTCCATACCACAAATGGGGAGTTCCTGGCAGTCTTAGATCCTTTCCCTTTTTTTTGGAAGTATTTATTCTGTGACCTGTTGCTTTCTTTAATGCTATCCCAGCAGCAGTTCCAACAGCATCAAGTGCAGCTGCTTTTGCAGTAGCTAGGACTGCAGCGGCTATCAATGCTGGTATAGCTGCGAGAAGTGGGAATATATCACCCATCTTAGCCATGTCTTTAATAGCACCCACAGAAAGATTAAGTCGTATGCTGGTCTTCGATCGTTTGGCTTCATTGAAGTGCCTGAGTTGACGTTCTGACATTTTTTAGTGATATTTGTATTCCACAGTTCTCTTTTGATACCGATTGACTGATTGTAGTTTTTTAATCTGACCAGGAGTCAGATTGACACTAACATGACGGTATGACATTATAATATCGTAGACGATTTAATTATATGTTTTTGACTGGGGCATCAATGACTCTCATTCGTCCACCAACACTTCAAGTAGCATTGTTTTATCGAAGAGTATGACAGCGATTGCTCTGTAATTAGCAATTGCTCCTCTTGTCACACGAGCTTGAAAGTGTGTATCAACGACAGACTGTCTGAATAAATCCAAGTGTTCCAGAGAAAAGTAATAGATCGGATACAGAATTGTAAAATCTAGCTGTGATATCTGTAAACCAGAATCAATATTTTGATCACATCCCATGAATGTCATCAAACGATGATATGCACGCATTACATGATTATTCTCAAAATTCAATAATATATCCTCAGCTGGTTCTTGATGTCCATTTATTCTCAGTGAAACTTCAGTAACACCAAGTTTGTCAAATACCATTATACTATGTGTTTGTGAATTTGCTCTTGAAGCATCTTGGAAAGCAATAAATATATGTCGCGGTACAAAGACACCTTTCTGTGATGCTATCTGCCATGTGAATAAACCATTAATTGTACTTTGAACACTATCTGTGGTCATCGTCAACTATGACAAAACATTGATTTACCACCTTGACTCATAAAAGAGAGTAGACGTTCTTCTTCAGGTATCGTTGGAGTCATTACTGGCATCCACAATGAAAATTTTGTTAGTATTACTTTACCAACATCAACAACAGCAGCAGGTCGCCAGATTACATTCTTGTTGGTACCTTTTCTTACAACTACAACTATATGCTTGGCTCCAAAAATAACTTTTCTGACATTTCTGCAAAATCCTGAGATATGTGACAGTGGAATAGCACATGAAAATCTTCTACTTCCATCCTTCAACACTGATCGATGTGCTGCGAATCCAAAGTTGAATTCTGGATTAGCACCATGAACCACAGGCAACACATCAGTGTCTGCGTTGTCGGCATTGTTTCTTGGTCGTCTTATATGATACTGTCTATTGTCAGGGTGGTTAGAAGTATCCTTTGCAAACATCATTGACGGACCAGCTGATCTTGAATAATAACCGCTGTATCTTGCTAGACCCAATATTGTTGTGGCAACGTCGACGTCTTTCTGAATCGATTCAACATTTCTTCCATCAATATTTTACGTAGCACTGTCGAACAACACCATGATGCTATTATTAACAAAACCAACTCTAACATCAGCTCCATATTCAGTATCATCTTTTATAATTTCACCCTCAACCTCAATTAAATGCCACGGCGGGTAAAAAATATCTACTTGTATCCTGGGGGCCCCCCGAGTGGCCGAGTGGTCTAAAGCGCTCTTCGTTACGGATCACCGCCATCTCACCTCTGTCTGCGTGGGTTCGAGTCTAGGATTCGGCGAATGTGGATATGTGAGAAAGCTTGCCAGTAGCTTCTCGTGGGTCAGTGGTTCTTTCCGGGGATTTCCCGGTTTCTTCCTCCACCATCAATACTGGCCGCCATGTATAGCCTATCGTGTGCTGAAAAATGGCATTAAGCCCCACAACAACAACAACAACTTGTATCCTGAACTTGCAGCTCAATTCGCCCATGCTGACTTGGCTGTTGTGCGTCATAAGAATAATACTGATAATCACGTATCGATTCATCTTTGAGGACTGGCACATCCATGTCAAATACGGGATCAGATACACATCTGAATATCTTTATTATACTTGCTATCGTCTAACACAAAGACCACTTCCAGCTATCAGACAATCGGTTATATTTTATTCTTTTTCTGATAGTGGTACACCAGCCAACTCTACTAGTTCTTGATTTGCAGCTTAATTTATTATTTTACTAACATTTGCAGGCATCACCTCAGTACTGGGCAATTTTACTGGCAGAGGTTTCCGTCGTATTAATCGTGCTAGTCTATCTTTAATCACTGAAAATGCTTTACCAGCAACAGCACCAATACCTTTTCACGAACATCAATAGCTTTGATTCCCAGTTGCTTTGCAAATGGTATTGCTTTTGGGGCTATCCTTCTAAATAGACCCGAACATCACCAAGTCCATCTCTGTATATGGCTTTATAGGTTGGTAATCGTGAATTTATCACCTGGACCATTACTGGTCCACGTTGAGCATTATGTATGATCATCTTATTTTAAACTGTTTCTTTAATCACTGAAATAATCATCAGCAATTTCATCAACTAGAGACCGATAAACATTAATATCCGTGATACCGCCTGTAAATAATCTCTGACAAATAGCAGCTGCTTCATTAATGATTTCTGGAGAATTATTACCAGCTTGTTTTCCGCCAATCAGAATTTCTAATCATTCAACATCAGCAAGAAAGTTGCTGGGGCATGGAGTAATAAGACCACTTCCTCGAGTGACCCATCGCTCAGACCACTTTCAGTTGTTTCTTTCTTACTTGGTGAACGTGATTCCCTCCTTCGTCTAATTTCTTCAGATTCTAAATCTTCTTCTTCTTTTTGTTTCCTTGACTGTTTTGCTTTTTTAAGTTGCTGCTTCATTCCTTCTTCTCTTTGTTTTCTTTCTTGTTTTTCTCATTCAATATACTCACCTACTGCCTGGTTAAAAATGTCAAACTGATTAGCATCTCTCTCAGATCTGATTTGCGGTGTATCAGTAGCAACGCGATATATATCTTTGACCCAATCGGCAGCTTTTAGAGTTTTAACATATTCTGGTTTTACATACTTACCTATATTATGATATCCAAACGTGGCAGTATGAATTAACTGATTTGGGTCCTTGATAGTGGCAATACCTTCAGGTGTAATTTTATCTGTTATCTTAGTTCTGACTCTTGGCAGAGGTTGTGGCCATTCTTCAGGTGGTGGTTGAGGAGGTTGAACGGGTGGTGGTTGAGCTGCTTGAATACGACCAGCAATATTGACAGGCAATGTTTTAAGAGCTTTCTGTGTTGCTTTAGCTGCTTTAACAATTTTCTTTGTTGGTTTGATAATTGGTTTAAATAACTGTTTTGTACCTTCAGCGAATTCAACTTTAGCTTCCTGACAATCTTGTAGTTGTTGTTTAACATTATTACGAAGTGGAAGATGTCTTTTAACTGCTTCTAATCACTCTCGAGCTAATCTAGCTGTGTAAGATCCCATTATTTATATAACAAGGATTTAATTTACAGCAGCAGAGAGGGTGACGACCAACAGTGAGTGTCCGGGTAAGTAAACGAACACACATAAAAAAAATGAAAACACTTGCGTCAAAAATAAAAGTAGCAAAATGAGCTAACCCAATTAGAGAAATCTTGGTTGGTTAGAGGCTTCAGTTTGGCATTATTGATCTTGTATTTTCAGCCTTTGTAGGAACCTTTATTTTCGCAAACAGACCCTTCTAAAAAATGGTCTGTTCACCCTCTCTGCTGCTGTACCATTTCCAGTCAGTCCAATCATCTGGTCCAAATGTCACCCTTTATTTTCTATAATTTTCATATTTGAAACTGTCCTCATACACCATCTGAACAAATTTTAACAGATTATATCCTATCCATGCATTAATTTTAGAAGTTACCTGGAAATCCAAAAGTTTATCGAACTTAGGTGTGATGTAAAAAAGGATCCCATCCAAAGCTCCTGGAAGAGTGACTCCCCTTACTAGGAAAACTGTGAGAAGAACATAGGGAAGCAGAGCTGTGACATAAACAACTTTTCCTGAAGACTTGATGCCCTTCATCAGACAAAGGAAAATTAAAACCCAAGCTACCACCAGGGCTACAGCTAAATGCCATCGTATCATACCAAACTCTTCTAGACCACTGGACTTCTGGAGAACACCAAGCCTGTGGGAGAGTTGCAAAGGGTTATAAACAAATCTTTGGTATAATATATTCTTATAACTTTGTAAAAATATTTTTTAAATGCTAAAATTTGTTTTAAATATTTGTCATTCAGGAACTCTATTATTCAAAGGACCTTTGTTACAAAGGTATATAATATTTACATATGAATATAAGAAAGCTTTTCCAATTGTTACAGGGGACCCTGGCTGCCTGAGTGTTCTGAAGTGCTCACCCTTACAGATCACTCACACCTCACACATTTCATGTCTGCATGAGTTTGAGTCTTGGTAAAACCAATTAATGTGGGTATGTGAGAAAGCTTGCCAATAGTTCCCTGTCGGTCAGTGGTTCTTTGTGGGGTCTTCGGAGGTTCATCCAGCACCAAATATACTGGCTACCATATAGAGCCTTATCATGTGCTGAAAATAGGTTTAAAACCCCACAAAACCAGAAACCAATTGTTACAAACTTTTAAAAGGAAAGCCAGAACCTGCATGTTGAGTTTAAAGTTTAGCTTCAAAACTCACTTTCATTCAAAGCTACAACCATATATACTTGCAAATAAGTCAAGCTGAACTACAAACTGCATATACCTAGATACTGCACCTGCAGATTTGTGTAAATGCAGTTTGTTAGATTTGATCAGTAGAAGAAACAACAAAGACCCTGATCTGCTAGCACATTATGTAACAGTAGATTACGGTTTATGTTGTTTGCAGTTGGAACCAACATTTACAGAAGTATAGATATAGATGGTAATTTTGCAGTTAAGTTCTGTAAAACTGCTTTGTCCAAGGTCAAAAAGATTGGTAAGAGTGTTAAAGAATGATCTGTCTTTGCTCCATAATGAAGCACCCTGAGTAGAGACAGAATCCATCCTGAGGTTACTCTTAAAGCAAAGCCTTAATGAAACTACTGATCCCAGTCCATTTGCCAGGAATGTGAAGGAAAGTGAAGGCTTTGTCTTAATTTCCCACTAAACATGGGCTTGGCAAAAAGTACTACAGTGTCTGCAAAATCGCTTCAAATAATATTAATGCATTCATGTTTAACTTGCAAATTTGGGGAAAATATTGTCTCTCTCATGGTTCCCAAGTTTTTCTAAAGATAAATTTCCAGGTCATTTCCAGGATGAAATTAATTTTTTCAAGGTTAACATATGACCATTACTGAATGGAATTAAAGAACATTTTAGATTATATGGCATCTTCTAAATCTAAAGATGTTTCTCTTTCAAGACTCTCCAAAACATCTAAGTCAGAAAAGATGATCATGTACAAAACCACAAAATGTATCACACGAAACGAGTTTATCATATTCCAATAAATTGGGATGTAAAGTCATTTCAGTGTACAGAATAAAAATTCTAACTTTATTTTGCTGACTTGCATTATGCTGCTAAGTGGGATCAACATAATGAACATAAATTATGTTTTGTTTCCTTTCAAACTTTTAATTCTAAAGAATTCTATAGCAATATATATCATAGAAAGTAACATTTCCTATTAATGTATTAAAAAAAACCAAAAAATTCAAATAATTAGAATCTTGTCTTGTAATTAAAAGAGTTTAACCCTGAATTTATCTGAGCCAATAAAATCCCAAACAAGATTTTTCAAACAACCTAATCTCCTTAAGACGATCTGGTTAAAAATCCATCTTTTAAAAAACATTTTCAAAAGGGTTGATTTAAATTTTGACAAAAGACCTTCAAAATTATATACTGTTTGTATAAACAAGGTCTGAATTTTCTGTAAAATCAACTTGTCTTCTTGTAATTCATTAAACCAGTCCCCAAACCTGTATTGATACAGGGGCTCATATCTTTTTAATATATAATACAAGGGATGACAATTTCTCATTTCAGCTCTGAGATTCAACAATTTGAACTACAAATATGGTTTAAAACGAATAGCAGTCTGTCTTCTAATTCGAGTTTCCTCTGAATATTCCCACCCCATTTTTCATATTTAGACATTTAGGCTGGGGTGTGGTCTCACTGCAACTACATATCGAAAATTTGGAATTTGCTGCCACCGTGTGGTAGAGACATATAGCAGGCCTAGAAAATTTACACTTATGTTATATCGACTCATACCTGCATGAAATCGATAGGAAAATGATTTATTTTCTCAGAAATGGCAAGTATTATAATTGTTATGTCTTTAATCCGCTGACAGACTAGACGAAACTATGGCATAGATGAAACCTGACCCGGTACTCGCCATTTTGATCACTAGTCACATGACTTCACAAATCTCAAACGACAACATCGGAAGTCCAATAGTCACGTGATATCAACAACAAACTCCTTTTTAATGTTGTTGTACAGAAATTCAATTATAATAAATGAAAGTCAGATACTTTTTGTAAAAACTAACAATCTCGCCAGTCTGATTTATCAAGCAGAGAGCACATGTCAATGTGGTAGTCACGTGATACAACAACACTCCAGAAGTTGTTCTCGGAATATATAAATAGGGAGAATTTTGTGTTCTTTCATTTTTGTATTTTTATTACAACCAGTATACGACTTTCATTTAATATTTTCTTATTTTTTCTCTAAAACATTTGAAAATGTGGGTCGTTAGATTTGTGTACTCATGTGACTAGCAATACAAATCAAGAGTACCAGGTCACATTTCATCCACGCTGTAGTTTTATCTTGTCTTTCAGCAGATTAAAGACATAACGATTTTAATACTCACAATTTCTGAGAAAATAAGTAATTTTCATATCGATTTCATGCATGTATCACTCCATCTAACAACATTTAAAGTTTTCTAGGCCATCTGGTAAGTGGCTATGCTTTGCCACCACCATGTTGGCCTCTTGAGATGCTAGACTGGTTTTCATACCTTCCATGTAAGGAAGATATGGAAATCAAGCTGACTTTGAAAATAAAAGTCTACTATGAATCTAATCCACTGAGTGTTTGGATTGACTCAGCATGTATGTTTATTGCAAGCACCTAAATGATCCATACTGCACCCTCCGAACATTCTGATTAGAACTCGATAAAGTTAACTCATGATCAGTTTAGTGATGTCTCAATTACGTGACTGTTTCAGGTGTCAAGTGGTGGCGGAAAATTCCTGGGTTTTTCCTGACTTTTATCAATATTTGCAAAATTCAAGGACTTTTCACGGTCAGGAAAAAAGTTATCATTTTTCCCAACTTTTTCCCGATTTCCCGGTAGCGTGGGAACCCTGGTCTCTGGGTAGGGAAGCTAAAATATTGGGAAACTTCTGTTAATTAGGAACTTTGTTCACAATAATTACTTAATCAGGAGTTATTTCCTTTATTGCAAGGGTCATGAAACATTTACAAAGGAAAATCAAAAGATCTTTATCAAGTATGGATTACCATACAATATACAATCAATGCATTTATTTTCCACTGTTCATTCAACGTCATAATACCTTTAGGCATTGAGATCTGATCAAAGTGTCATAATATTAGACAAGAAGGCCAGGGCATGCATGCCAAGCCCAGGATTAAAGCATGTGACCTTGACCCAAGGTAAAAATAAAATAAGCAAGCATGCCAATGAATGGTCTTAGCTTCAAGATTATTTGTCCAAAGTATCAATAAAATCCATCAACAGGTTCAGGAACTATAGCCAAAACCTTAATGAAAATTTTTCATGTGAACTTGACCCCAGACTCAAAGGACCAAGAGTGCACTTCACAAAATGAATTGTCTTAGCTTCATAATGATTCATCCCAAGTATATATAAAATCCATCAAGAGGTTTGAAAATATGAAGATAATAAAAGAACTTTAACCAAAATGAACTCAAATTTTCTATGCCTATAACCTTGACACCAAGGTCAAAAGTATGCATGTTACCGAATGACATGTCTTCGCTTCATAATGATTTACCCCCTGCATGAACAAGTCATTCATGGGGTTGACTGACAAGAGAACCTTGAAGGGACTAATCCTCTACTGTCTAAAAAGAATTTCCAAGAATTCAAGACAAGACCATTTCTTCTTTAAACTGCTGAATATTTAAGCCAACTATGATATCTATGAGCAATGCAATTTTCAAATAAACTCCTGTTATGGCCATATTTGATTTAAGACCAATTTAAAACCAACACCATTTTCACTTTGGTCAAACAAGACACTATTAGAAAACTTTAGTTCAAAACCACAAGGCACAATATGACTGTCCATTCTGGAGAATTAGTCACAAGATTCTTAATATGTTTATTATGGCAGCTATACTGGATGTCTGTATGGCACCTTTTCCATTCAGGACCAACTAGACATCGTAAAAAGTCTGGTGGTGAAAGCCCTATCTTAATATGACCAACAATTCTAGACGAGTAGCAATAACAAGATTTTTCAAGATGGCCATACTGGATGTCAGATCAGTGTCCATTTTATTCAAGACTAACAAGAAGTCTTCTGGTCAAAACTTCTTGTCCGTTTGACTTTAAATTTGGAGGTGCAGCAACAAGATTTTCAAGATGGCTGAAATGGAAGCCATATTTGAGTTCAGGCTGGAACCATTTTCTTTAGGACCAACTACTGGTAGATATAATAATTAGTCTTCTGGTGAAAATCCCATATTGATATGTCTTTTTGTTCAGGAGTAATGATAACAAGAATCTGAGGACGGCTGCCATAGTGGCCATATTGGATGTCAGATCAGCACCATTTTCATTTAAGATCAACTAGATTTCGTAAGTTTTATGGTGAAAACCCAGTATTAAGATGATTTTCCATCTAGGAGAAGTAGCAATAACAAGATTTTCATGATGTCTGCCGTGACAGCCATATTTCAAGTCCAATTAGCACACTCTTTATTTATGACCAACAAGATATCATAAGAAGTCTTCCAATGTAAACTCCATGTTGATATGACTTTCCATTCAAAAGAAGTAGCAGTAGCATTATTTTCAAGATGGTTGCTGTTGTAGCCATATTAGATGTCAGATCAGCACCGTTTTCATTTTGGACCAACTAGATATAGTAAAATGTTTTAAGGTGATATTAATACAGCTTTTAAAAGATTGCTGTTTATAAGAGTATGACACTTTTTTAATGTGCAGAATTGAGTACACTATATTAACTGCTGTGATCTATCTATCAACTGTT
Organism: Megalonaias nervosa; assembly: GCA_016617855.1. NCBI lineage: Eukaryota > Metazoa > Mollusca > Bivalvia > Unionida > Unionidae > Megalonaias > Megalonaias nervosa. The sequence goes on from JAECUM010001480.1 coordinate 126,033, forward strand.
TTTAGCACATGAGTAATCCTTTGCAATTTTGCTGAATTTGTGTGAAATAAATTACCTGTAACACTAGCAACTGAAAGAGGAAGGTTCATTTCTAAAAGAAATTTAGTAAAATGAACTTCTATTGAATTATATAAAGTTTCTCTCTGGTATTTATAAATGTTTTAAGTTCAGACTGAAATGTTGATGGTGAAGCAGCAAGATAGTGTTTATTAGCTTTTTCATGCTGTTGTATGACTGGGCACCTCCATGCCCAACAGCAAAATCACAATTACACAATTTGCAAAACACATCGTTTTCTCCTTTACTAGATGGTTTTACAAATCTAAACATGATGGTATAATTGTCCATCCAGTTCTGGTTTCTTTTCTTTGCTGGAGAAAATTCATAATCTTCTGCTTTCCTTTTCGAACTGACTAGAATGTTGAATATTATGAAGATGAGATACAGTGATAGCGGCAACTGCTTTGCATAATCCAATATGGTGATTAAGGACTGGCATGGTAGCCTTGATTTCGAATGAACAAATCATATTTCAGCACTCTAGATCCCTATATACATGTGATACATTTTAATACTAAACATGTTAAAATAAACAGTAATTATTGCTATCTTCATATGATGTGCATTGTTATATTCTCCTTAGGAGGGCCTTAAGGGAGAATAGTCCTTGACTAATGAGTCACCCTCTATAAATAAAGCATTATTATTATTATTATTATTATTACTATTATTATTATTATTATTATACATTTACTCTCTGAATGGAACCGGGTCCATGTTTTAAACAGAAAATTGCAAAGAAATTTTAAATATAATTTTTCTTTATTAAAAAAAACAGATTTTTAACAAGAAAAACATAACATCCGCATTCAAGTCCAAAATATGGGACAAATACAGGAAAAATGGGACATTTGACAGGTATGCTGCTATGCTCATTTCTGTATCTTCTTGCCGCAAGTCAACAACAGTCGGTCAGTCAGGACAGTTCCTACCAGCTACTGTTCAGTGTCGCAGTTCAATGTTGCAAAATATAAATTAACTGTCAAATGAAATAACACAAAACCACACACCTTAAAACTAAAAAGATCTTAGTTTGTGTAAAACAAATTTTGGACTAAGAAACACATTTATGTTAAGTTCTCATATTGTCATGTAAAACTGTACAAATTTCTTTCATTAGGGCAGTTCCTATCAGCTACTGATCAATGTCATGCTTCAATGATTCAAAATAAACACTTTTGTAAAATGAAAATATTTCTTCTGGTCATAAAACCAAATGCTATAAAACAAAGAAAATATTTAAATGGATTTAGACAAGAAATGCACAGCCATTTAGTTCTCATATTATTGCACAAAAATGGTTTTTAGCAGCATATTGCTGTTGTTGTAGGTTTAACTCCATTTTTCAACACACGATAGGCTATACATGGCAGCCAGTATTACTGGTGTACAAAAAACCCAGGAAAACCCTGGGTAAGAACCACTGATCTATGGGAAGCTACTGGTAAGCTTTCTCAGATACCAATGTGGGCTGAGCCTGAGACTTGAACCCACACGTACAGAGGTGAGACCGTAGTGATCAGTAAAGGTGAGTGCTTTCAACCACCACAAGTAAAGCAAACCATAATATTTTTATTTTCTTGATTAAGCTGTAATGGTTTTCTTTCACATCTAAACTTATTAAAACCTTGTATTTTATTCTCTAATGATTGTAAAAGTGATGTTTTTTTTAAAGCTATATCCTGTCACACCCACCCACCCCCACAACTAGGTTTGCATAGAAGTAGGCATTTTAACTGAACTGAAGAAAAAAATATGATAGATGTCTGGGAGTCATTAACCGCTACTGCAATATGGCAAAAAAAACAACTGTTCCACCTAAATGCACATACTAACTGGCTTCATCCTTTTTTTCTATGCTGTGTCCATGTATATCTTAAGCAGTTAATCGCAATTATTAATGCTTTTAATTCAACTAGTCCAAAGTTTGTTCCCAAAGTTTCAGTGCCATTTGGGTGAAGCTGGACAAAATGTAAGAAATGTCACATTGTTAAACTGCTAAAACCCTGTAATAAATATGCATTTGGTCCATGTTGTTTGGTGACCAAAATGTTTAATTTGTATTCACATCAAATTCTATAAAAGAAAAACTGGGTCAAAATGTAACAAATGATTAACTAAAACAATATACAATATTTGCTTAATATTTGGGAACAGTTTTGCAGTGACTTTCATGTGGATTGAAAGAATATACTGTATTAAATATATTGTATCTGCATTAACTGATTAAAAAATAGATACAACTTTACTTCCTACCAAAATTATTTAAGTGATTACACTTTTGTCATCACTTTCACTCATCAATTTGGTAATATTACATGTAATCTCATCTGATGACCACACCAGCAAATTCTAAGTATACTAGTTAAGCTGTTGCTTATAGAATGCAGCATCAGGTGCTTCTTAGAGCCTGTGTAGAAACAGCAGTCTATGGCAAAGTGTGTGTGTAATTTGGATTTTTAATATAGCTTTAAAAACTTTTCAGTCATATCACTAAGATTTCTGCAGTTTTACAGTTTATAGTGTTGCCACACGCTAGGGCGTCATGCCACAGACATGTAGCATCACATCCCACCCAGTCACATTATCTTGCCAACAGGCCAACCTGTCCTAACACTAACCTCTTAATGCTGAGTGTCTAGTGAGGCAGTTGCTAGTATCATTTTTGTAAGTCTTTGGTATGACTTGGCTGGGGTTCTAACCCACGCCCTACTGCATTTGAGGTGGACGCTCTAACCGCTAGGCTACCAGCATGGTCTCTATGGTAAAGTAAACACATCTAGTTCCTCAGAAAATGTGTTGCATGGACATTATCATTTGAGTAGCAAGTACTGAATAGAGGTTGGACTGTTAGAAACTGTATTTTGAACAGTGCTGGGGACATTCTATTGCAAAATTGTGACATTTCTTGCATTTGTTATTATATAACTGAGTTAGTAAATGCAATCAGTTACATATTGCTTCAATATTCTCTTCACTTTTTGTGTAAACCTGCTAATACTTAGTTGTGATTTCTTTTTGTTTTTGTTTTTTTAAAAGCAGAATCTCTCACACACAATTATTAAAATCACTAGCATTAAAACTTTTATATTTTGTGAAGCACTTAAATATTCTCATGGAATTCTTGCTAAAAAATTTATCTTTCATCTCTCAATGTACATAAATATCAATGTATTTTAGTGGGCAAGGCATTGAATATCAAATGGCATTGTGTACAACTTAAAAACAGCATTCTGTGCTGTATACTTAACTCAGCCAAAAGGTAAGTTCCAATGTAGTGGAAGTCCATTATTACAGTACAATTCATACATGTCATATTGGCATTCAGAATGGACTATTTTAGTAATGGGTGTAATTTGCTAGAATTTGATTGCGCATGTCTTTAGATGACAATTATTCACTTTATTTAGATCTTCATATATCCACATTCTTTTAAAAGATCATTCTTTAAACACTCTGAGAAATTATGCAAAATCAATGGTAAATTATGTTAACATTTTGGACAAGGTTAACCTAAAGGTAAGATCCAGTACAATTAAATTGAATGTCACACACTGTTATGTCACAATGAAAGTAGCATGCATTGAAAACAAATTCGCACTACCCTTTGTGTTCTCTTTTCTTGACCCGTTTTAGTATCTGGATACCACTGTAAAAGTCAGTAGTGGTCAATAATTTTCATCTGGAAGTTTTTGATGGCATTTAGGGTGCAGAGCATTAAAGATTCAGGATTGAATAGGCTGAAGTTAAACTATTTTAGTATTAAATTTTAGAACAACAATTAAAATTTATTTCAATCTGAGTAAATGCACCTACATGACATGAATGACTTTTACTATATATAATTACATTGCTGAGACTTTCTGATTGGGGAAATAGAGCTTAATTGATCCACTACACAGCACAAGCTGGATATACAATGAGAATTATATACATTCCAGGACAGTCAACAATGTGAATGGATTAATTTCCACAATGAAATGGATTCTCCATAATTCACAATAAGTGTACTGGATGTCTCATGTCCCACTAATGTGGGTTTGATAACAAAAAACCTGCAACAAGATTACACAGTGTGGTATCCATAGTGTGTTTGTGAGTGTATTTACTTCAACAGAAACAAGCAACATAGATACTTACTGCCAGAACTCTTTTGAAGGAGCAACATCTTTAGCAACAGTGGATGCCATGGATGAGTTGAGTCCTGGAATTGGCGATGGCGTACTTGTCACATTGTCACTGAATGGACAAAAATCTGTGCAGTTACTTAGATCGATGTTGCCATGGTGTGCATTTATACCTCTGCAGTTTGGTGTGTTCCACTCATGGCCACATTTTTCCCATGGCAATTCCGGCATGAAGGAGTTAAAAAGATAGACAAGGACCCACACCAACACCATAATATAGTACCAACAGTATACAAAGGACACCACAATCATCAGATAGCCCAGACCTGCAAACAGAAATAATACATGTATGATTCCAACATAAGGATAATTTTTATACCACAACCACATTATCCACAATCTATATATATATATATATATATATATATATATATATATCAAGTTTGCAGCTGAGATTTCTACCATAATATTGTAGCTGTTTATATTTTTTTAAACTGATGAACTCCACCTGTTTGTTACTAGTCATTGGGCAACTGTAGCAATCAACAAGAATATTATTATACCCAGTGCTTAACAGTCCTCTATGCAGACCAATTCTGTACAGAAACCACTTTTCTTCCTTCAGTCAGTGACCTTCACCTTTGACCTGTTGACCCAAAAACTTATAGGTTTCTTCCTTACCCAGTATAAGCCATCTACAACCAAGTTTGGTCCTAGTCTTTGATGTAGAAGAACTATTATTCTGCAGAAACCATTTTTTTTCTTTCTTTCAGTCACAAAATGACCTTGGTCTTTGAACTTTGACCCCAAAATGGATAGGTTCAGCTCCATCTAGTCTCACTAATGACTCAGTGGGTTTTTTCAGGAAAACGTAATGCACAAATCCCCACCCCCTTCTTAAAAATAGTTGACCATTCAACAATCATGCACAATAAATTTGCCACAAGTACAATGATACCTGTAATATTTGTTAATATTTAGAAAGTCCCATCTGATCATGTATGAGTTTACTTCCAGATCAACTACCATAATAAAGCACTAAGTGACTTTTCACAAATGAGCCAAAAGATAATTTATTATCTAATTACTGTATTAAAAGCATTTTTATCCGCAGCAGTTGGCAAGGCTGTATTACAGTGGATGCATAATGCATACAACATATGTGCCATCATTATTATACATTGAGCACTGCTGCTAAAAATAATGAAGACAACAACCAAAACTGTTATCTTTAGTCATTAAAAGTTGATTATCACTCATGTTGTTTCAATATACTACAATAGGGTCTATTTATACACTGTAGATACTGTTCACATGTAAAAACTGTCCCCCATTAAAAATGTGAAGTCACCCTTATGAAAATGCTCTTAAAACAATGTCTTGGTCAATTAATACATTCAAACTTATGGTAGACTGCCAAGTTTTAATGCAAAGTGTTACAGGTGTTTGTTTAACTTATTTTTTTAGCTTAAAGTCACCCCCTACAGAGAGACAGATTAAATTTATTTTGAGGTTGAAATAATAACAAAATAGACAAAATTTATGCAAAATACACAATTTGTTATTTAATTAATGAAATTTTAGTTTTAGAAAGAAAAATCCAGAAAACATTGACTGTTGTTATAATAAATGCTGGTTGATAATGTGTACACTAAAAGAGCAAGATCCAAAACAGAAAATTCCATGGAGCAGCTCATTTCAGGTCACCATATATTCAAATATGTTGATGTTTCCGGAGTTACATGAGTACATGATAAGCATTTAATGCAAAAATGCTAGTGTCCCAGGAAAATATGACAGTATAGTGCAGACCACAAAGTCATGGTGGCACAACTGTTCAAGCAAACAAGATTATCTCATTTTTATATCTCTAATAGTGCATTATGTACTATTATTATTTCCTTTGTCCCTCTAAAATAGTGTGTCTCCCCAATTCTGGAGGATGGAAAACCTAGTATCCCCAACCCCTGAGATCCTATGTGAAACACTGCATGACAAAAGACACATTGGATGATATTACCATCAACACACCTGATGACAAGTAACAAAATGACCAGGTATAAAATGTAACATAACCATTTCAGATACTGTATAAACTGCAAACAACAAAAATCCTGATCTGCCATAGCATAATGTGCCTTCAGATCAGGGTCAAAGCTGTTTATTCAACTGATTGCTCCTAACAAACTGCATAGACCCAGATCTGCCACTGCATTATGCAACAGCAGATCTGGGTCTGTACAGTTTGCAGTTGGATTCGTCTTATAAAGAAGTATATATGGTATGTAATTTGATTAAATAAATGACTTTCAATTTGAATTACTTCTCAACTTGTAATTAATCAACAGTTTAATCAATACAGTAACTTGATTTTGGTGCTTGTATCAAGCACCTATATCAGTTAATGTGCTGATGGTTTATTTATTATATGCCCCCAAAACTTTTTTCTTAAAAAGTCTGTGTTTTTGTGATGGTCTAGATAGTGTAACTGTTACACCATTGTTATATGAGACCATCCACGACAGCTAGGAACCTACCTCTGTATTAGATACTCACAGCAGCCCAGGTAGTTGGGAAAAGTAGCCTTTATCATGAATTGTACTGGTTGGAGACCAATTCTCGCCACTTTTTCCTGTTTTTTTTTTGATCATCCACTAACGACATGAACTTGCTCCTTGGCAATAGAATACATAAAAGCAGGGCCTTTAACAATATTTTTCCTCGTGTTAAATGTGAAATCAGCAACATGTAATTCAAATTAATGTTTCTTTACCTGTTACGAATTATGATAGGAATGCATGTAATTTTACTTATTCACCCATTGAAAAAAAATGGGATATATTTTTAACATTGTGTGACATGGAAAGGTTACAATAATGTCTACTTCTCTGCAGTTTTAATAAATATCTTGAAATAATGAAGTTTAAGCAGTCAAAGATATTTAATTTCATGTATAATAACATATGTAACATGCATTTTTTCTGCAGAGAATTTGTCTGTTATCATTTCACGGTGAACAGCGAGGTAAGTAGTCACATCATTTTTGACACCAGTTTTGTGTAATTAGCCGGCTGGGTAATTATAAATAATTATTAAAAAAACTGACAAGGAAATCATGAAAGTAAATACACAATTAAAAACATGAGTCGAATAAAATTATTTTAATATTTTCATAATATTTTGGAGAAAATGTATAACAACATAACACCAGTAAACAAATTATTATAAATTGTCATTATTGTATCATAAATAATTTATTACTGATTCTGTTATTGTCACCAATAAAACTATTTTTAATTGTTCAGGCACAGGATGCTGATGAATTCTGTGTCATCTTATTTTGGAAAAAAGATACAAAAGCCACACAACATTAAAGAAATCATTATAAATTGTCATTATTGTAGCATAAAAAAATTCCTTACTGATTTATTTATTAACACTAATGTAACTATTCTTCATTGTTCAGGCAGAGACTGCAGATGAATTCCATGTCATCTTTGCTAAGGTTACCCTCTTCATGAGCATATATTCCAACACAGGACTGGTGGTACCACTGTGGACACTTGCCACACTGAACCAAGTATATATCCTTAGCCTCATTTTCAACATTCTCATAATCAGACACATCCACTGGTGAATCAGAAGACTTACACACACCACATATATCTAAATCAGAGCTAAATTTCTTTTTCTTTCCTTCCAAACATTTTCTTGATTTATTCTCCTCTTTATTCTCTTTCTGCTGTGCTTTCTTCTCTAATCTGTCCTTCATATGTCTTTCTTTCAGTTCTTGCTTTTTCTTATCCTCTGTTGCCTTTTCCTCTAACTTCCTGTAAAAATCGTCACATGTTAGTACTCTTAAATGTAACACCAGTTTTGCTCTTCTGACTTGTGGTCTAACTGGCACTGCTGGGAAGATGTCAGATAAGTGATGAGGTAGAAGGCCTTCTGCTACCAAAGGATTTACTCCAAGATAACAACCACAGGTTGAACAGACTGATTTGATGCCTGTAATTCTTCATCAGATGATGGTTTTGCTGATGTGGATGGTACACATAATGGAACGGGCTGACAATTCACCATTTTCAAAATGGCTATTGACAAGCTGTGTCTTTGTCAATAGTGTTAGGATTCCATGGGTGAATACCAGTTTTTCTAAAGGCTTCTTTGACCTGATAAGTGGAAAACTATCAAGGGCATAAGACAGCACTGTTGGAAACTTGGCTTTATTTAATATTTGATTCTTGTTAATGTAACCAAGGTTAACTGCAACTGAGGTAAATTTTGCTTTCAGTGGACCAATGATTTGCACATCCAATGGTTGTAGAATGTAGGTTGTGTGTGGTGGCAACCCCAATAATTCAATTTGATTCTCTCGTGCAAGCATGATGACATCTGGGCTTATGTGGCTGTCATGGTTGTCCATGATAAGTAGAACTGGTCTTGCTGATCCACAATGACGTAAAAAATTTCCTTAAATCAATGAGTGAAGAGTGTTCCATCCATATACCCATTAGCATAGCAGATATGCATAAATGCAGTGATGTGACCGGATGTTATGACAGATTGTTGGTAACTGTGTTGGCCTTTGATACCAATAACTTTCTGACTACTTTCATCTTTTCCACTAAATCCTGTTTCACTGCAGTTGAAAATCTGATCTGGTTTGTTGTCTAATCACAATCTGTGTAGTGTGTCTTCAAGAAGAGTGAAGCATTGATTCATCACATTCATGTTTGACATCCTGTTCCTGCTTTGGTCCTGTGGCTCAGCATGTTTCTCTGATAGTTCAGGATGTCTCTTAAAAATGTTTTGGAACCATTTGTCACCGGGACCTTTTTTATTCATGTTGAATAGAGAATGGTGCCCATTTTGCTTCATGATAGTAATTACATATTTCCTGGTAATTTTTCTGGTCAACGGAAAACCTTGTTGTGCAGAATACTTCATATAATTGACCATGGACGATTCTTCATTTGTTGTTAACATTGGACATCTTCCAGGTGCCTTTTCTTGTACCTTCCCCTTGATATGGTCTTCTACAGTTTTTCTAGGGACTTGGAATTCCCTAGATGCTTGTGAAATTGTAAGCCTCTTCTGCTTTACAGACGCAGATTGAAGTTCTTCTGTTCTATACCTCTTTGGCACTGCTAAAAAAATAAAAAATTGAGTCATTTATTTCTTGTCTTTACTGTTGTAGGTAACATTCACCAGAAAGATGTTATTTTTCTTGACAGTTTTCATGTTGCTTGTGTCGATTTATTTGAGAAAAAAATCATCATTTCTCTTTCTCATGAATTATTAAAATTGTGACAATGAAGTATAATAATGCACAAAAATGCAATACATCTTAAAGTAAAATCCAATAAAATAATGTGCAGTGGAAAACACCTTCTAGATGCCTTAATATGTGAACTAAGGATTATTTGTCAGATGACTAGTTTGTTTTGCTTTTTTCATAGCTGTTTCATATACATTTTTGATAACCAAAAGAAGGATAAATAAAACATAGATTAAATTCCAATTACGAGGTTGGTTATTTTTTTAACTGTCCCAAAATAGTAAGTATTTAATTTTACTACTTAGAAATTAATTGATATGGCCTGGAATAATTGATAGTTGCTTTCATGTTGATAGTAATGGTGCACGCAGTTCCATAGAAGGGTAACACTTGTTTTTCAGTGTAATATTTTCTAAAAGAGTTGTTTCCCCCATTTGGGGAGAAATAAAATAATGCTCCCTGGCTATTGACCCTTGACCTTTCTTTGCAAGTAAAATATGGAGTCTGGAGACACTGTGAATGCTAGTGGAATTGTGTTAACAAGACCTGATAATAAATTATGGATGAATGCTGCGGCCATGCTATTTGTTGTATTTTTGGATAAGTGTAGAAAAAGGAAAACGCTTAATTGAGGATGCTTTATTGTGGAAATGTTGTAATTCTCATTTACAGCGTCTGCTATAAAGGCGGGGACCTACATCAAGGTATGGTTTTATGACGCAGTTCTTGTTGACCTATATATGTTAATTGTACCACATGACTCCCCATGTTAGTAAATGGAGGCACAAGAGGCTAAAGTGGGGATTTTGGTTATTTTCTTTACTTAATCGACTTACCTAATGCTTATTTTCACTCGGACTTGTCAGCTTAAATTACTCTTCTTATTTTCTAAACAGGAACCAAAATTTTGTGTGCAGTCGCGAGTTATTATTACTGTAGCGACAACTGGTACGCGGCGAGAATTGGTCTCTAACCAGTATAATGACAGGTACATGCATATAATAAACTAATTATAATCTCCATTACACAACAGTAATTACACTATTGCTAAATACCATGACAAAGATTCAATGACTTAGATCATTGCAATATATGGCTATGACATACCTTCACAAATGTAAAACAATATTTTGCCAATAGACAAATGAAATCAATTGTTCTTCTTATACTAATCTTAATTAATGAAGACATATGACACAAATTAGAGAGAAACTACATCTTCCAGTACCTGACTCTTCAACAAAAGGGAAAACTTAATAATAAAAACAACAGGTCAAAGTTGGCCCAATGTTGCTCACCTGTCATGCTTAACTGAACAGCTGACCATTTCATTAAGCAGGATTATACAGTATTGAAACAACACCAACTATGTAAACTATCTATAAATTACTTAATTGAGGCCAAACAAAAAAAATGTGTGTTTCTGGTTGGATGACTGTCCTTATTTCTTGTTACTGTGCCTAGCATTTTTTTCCCCCATGGAAAAAAAAAAAAAATAAAAATCACAAAAATCACATTAAATACATATACATATATATTATCTTTCAAAAAAAATAAAAAGGAAGGAAAATAAACTGCCCTAATTTTATAACCAATGCAATAGTAAACACCCATAATTTTTTGTTTGGCCTTACCATGCTTCGAAGAAAAAAAATTCCAAGATAAAACACTATGTGCATAACTGATGTCACAAAAGATGTTTATAAGTTAAATTTACAGAATGACTGCATACTTGGTGGCTGTAACAATAGCCATATCATTCTGAGGAAAATGGAAGCTAAGTCCCTTTCCCAAGAACTCAATGAGGCAGGCAACCCAGGCTGGATATCAAACAGCACAACTCTTGGATTACTTTACCAACTGAGCCACCATATCTCCAAGTTTGCAGATGAAACTTTAATTTGTGGTTGCCAGAGTAACATGGCTTTCACATTAATTGAAATTATAATTCACATGATGTTTTGTTTTATTTTTTTTAGATGAAATGTTTCTTTACTCCTGATAATTAAATATGAAAACATTACATGAGAAAAACAGATTGGGATAGTGAATTTCAAATTTGTGAGTAATTTCACTCAGTATATGAAATTACATAAAATAATGCTCACTACATGTGACAACATATAAACTACCAATATTTCATGCACTGCCAAGTTTTTAGAAACAGTTGTCTCCACACAAAAATTTAAACATAAATCATGGTTTTTACAAGTAATATATTATCATTGGAGAAAATTCATGATCATAAAAAACAACACAACCCAATTACTTGCAAACAAAGATATTCTGATCTCTAATTACAACACTGCATAGAGTTTCTGCTATTCAGGAATTGTACATTTTCTTAAATAATACTTCTTTTATACTTTTTCTTCACTTACAAATTAAATTTACTGGTTGTAATCATGAAGTTGTGTACTTTTTTGTAAGTTTTTATAAACTGTTCTACTGAAATGTATGCATTTTGCATTTTAATTATTTTTTTTATTTACCTGGGTTGCATACTTTTGTAAGGGGAAGAACTGAAACCCCAAAACTGTTATTTTCACTAGCCAATATAATGGATTACTTCTCTTGCTCTCATTATGGAGAGAAAACAGGTGTTAAAACGGAAAAAAATTACTGCATTGTATATAAATTGGAAGCTATTTCTGAAGGAGCTGTATGCCTAAAGTCGACAAAGTGCTGACATGTTCAGTGAATTATACACTGACCTTGCTCACAATTCTATCAATATGATGTATATGATTCAAGTTTATTTACCAAGTTTACTCAAACAGGATCAGAAATACAGTGTCTGGAGTACTAACAAGTTTAGTGAAACAGATGAAATAAGGATATATTCCAAATTTTATTGGAAATGGATCAGAAATATGAGAGAGAGAGAGAGAGAGAGAGAGAGAGAGAGGGAGAGAGAGAGAGAGAGAGAGAATTTATTTACAGCATTATCTGAGAGAGATTTACTTACAGCATTATCTCTTTCAGAAGCAATTTGCTTACTTTTTGACACTGAAAAACAATGTTGTTGATAGTGATAAAATTTTTTAAAGTTGACTGCTTTAGTGGTCATATTGTATGTCTGAGCAGCACCAGTTTCATTTAGAACCAAATGGGGATGAATGTGTGTGTAAAGTTTCATGGCAACCCTCTAAGTAGTTTAGGAGGAGTAGTGATAACAAACTAGTGCTAACAGACAGATAGAGGATGACAGGCAACAGGATATCTTATTAACTCTTCTGGTCTATGACCAGGAGAGTTAAAAATGAGTATTCAATCAAATACAGTGGATCTACAGTAACCTGAAAGCTAACTTCTATGCCAAATAAATTACATTTTACCTACCTTTAAAGAGAGGGCAGATTTTCCAGACAAATAGGGAGCTTGTCCCTGAGAACTGCCCAAGGCAGAGCTCTAGGAAGAACAATGGTATTCCACAGAAGAACAGGAAGATAAAATATGGAATCAGGAAGGCCCCTGAAAGCAAAAATGCAAAAGATAATACGTACCATATATACTCACTAATAAGTCAAGTCAAACTGCAAACAATAGAGATCCTCATCTGCCCACAGCATAATGTGACAGCAAATCAGGGTTTATGTTGTTTGTTCTACTGATTACTCCTAACAAACTGCAAAGACCCAGAATTGATGGTGTATTAAGCAACTGCAGATCTCAGTCTGTGCAGTCTGCAGTTAGACTCGTCTTAAAGCGAGGACACATGGTATGCATCATGGTCCAAATCGACCGTTCTTGATTCTTTCTTCATCAGAGGCCAGCATGGTGAAAAGCAATTCTTTGCTGAGTTGAGGTATCAAACTATAGCTGGTCCAAACCTGACAGCTAGCCTACAGCTGGTTCAAACCTGATAGTCTAGTGGTATGTGCACTTGGATGTCAAAAACAAGCAAACTGTGTTTGATTCCTGGCAGCCAAATGTATCTCCTTAACTTCCCATTACTTACTCTACCTCGGCCTCTTCGTAACTTTCCATTATGTGCATAATAAACCCAGTATACAGTAGTCCAGCTTTGTGGCTATGAGCAACAACGGCCTAGTGGGGACTTTATGCTCGAAAAATAGGTTACTACTTCCCGCTGTGCACTGCATACTTCATATCTGTTCAACTTCTTTACTTCATCCAACTTGCATGTGGAAGCTTAATTCCTTCAAATTATTTCTCTTTTCTCTGGCCACATTTGATTAAGGATCATAGTCATTAGTATAAAACTTTAAGCTTTCTAAGCCAGGATGATTTCTCTCAAATTTGGTCAGATTTTGCAAGGCAAAGTTTGAGAAGAAGTTACTTGAAGCTTTTCTATTTTTAGTAATAGCGGCCATTTTTTATGGCAGATCTGCACCATGTTAACAAATTAGAATTCATGCCAAGATTTTTTGTCAAATTTTTGCTCAGATTCAGATGAGATGTTTTTGACAAGAAGTTGCTTAAAGGTTTTTTCTTTTGTTAGTAACTGTGGCCATACTGAATGATGGATTGTCATTGATTAACAAATTTTATGTACCTTATACCATAATGATCCCCTGTAAAACTAGGTGCAGTTTAATCAAACCAGTACTCACAGAAGATCTGTTTAACACACAGCCTTGAGACAAGTAGCCTTTAAAAAACTGTTTGCCCAGACTCCAATTCCACTTGCCCCAAAAGAGACCATTCCCATTTTTTGACCTTGTACTCTTGAACTTAAATACAAGTAGTTTCTTTGTCTTACTACAAGAATGATTAAAAGGTCTCTAATGATGTTCAACTGATGTAAACAAAAAGTCGAGTCAGAGGGAATGGTTCACATATTTTCCGCAACTTTTACTCCATATTCATCGATAAGGACCAATGTCATCTTTTGAAAACAATAGTTTCAAGTCCAATATTCTCACGGCATTGTGGACCATCAAGAATGTAAGAAGATTGGGGCCTAATAATGCCAAGTGTCAATGGAAACTGTGACCAGTGACCAGAACTTGTGTGAACCAAATTGATTCAAATAAGGCACCACCACCCCAAATGTGTGTTTCTGGTTGGCTGACCATCCCTGTTTCACACTGCCAACCCTAGCACTTTTTTCCTTCATAGTAAAACAAAAACAATTTTTTTAAAAATTCACCAAAAATTAGGTTAAATATATTTATATTTTGAAAAAGATTACCTGTCTACCTCAATTTTAAACAACACAATAGGAAACACATATCTTTGGGGGCTAACAAGACACTATTGTTCCGTTTCTAAAAAATAGTCATGGGTACCTTGGCAAGTCATCAATTCCCATTGGTCAGCTTAACTGTCAGAGACCTAAAAAGACCAGCATACCAGTACATAACTAGTGCTATATAGAGGCAACAAGTGTAAGCAAGATATGGGATACCCAAGTACCTCATTACATGTATTATTTATGAAGGACAAAATGACCACTAATTATAGGCAACAATAAAATATGGAAAACAGAAATATTATTCTTTCCTTCCTCCTATGTTATGTGCTATGCCTTTAACACAAATTTATAGTTTTATACACAAGTGTGTAGACAAAATGAATATGGGTGAGGGTAATATGAGCAAAGGGCTAATATATACCAGGCTAACAGCATCATTCAAAATGCATTTTGTCACACACTGTTTTTGTCAGGCAACTTTTGTCAAGGTACAAGTAGACCTAATTTGTTTTGTCAGGGGTTCTTTACAAGACTGATGGGCAATTTATTTAGTACTGGAGGGGTACTGGGCACAAGCTATCCAATTTTTTGAGTAGTAGTTGTAAATTCATAATTGTTGCTGGACAATGCATGATGGATGACAGACATCAAGTGATCAACAAAGGACCATATCATAAGCTCACTTGGCCTTCATGGTAAACATATATGCCATCATCAATGCACCCATGCCCTTGTTTGGGTAAAGTTTCACAGCAAATATGGTTATAACGTAACAAACAAAATGCTCAAGTTGGGCTGTTATCACTCACCTGTCTTAAATAACTGAACACTGACCATTTCACTAGCAGTCTTATGTAGTATTTTAGGAACATAATCTATGTAAAATATCTCTGAAACTTTATATTGTACCGATTTTACCAGTGAAACAATAGTGTGATATGAATTCATTCCAAAGGTCAAACAGTTCTGGTTTTCCAACTGTTCATAAGAGTGCACTCGTGCTGATGGTGAGATATGCACTAGTTTTTTTTATAGAAATAATTACATATTTCAAGAAATGTTTTAGTGAAATTCAAATACCTATGACACCATTCACTGAAGAGATGTAGTAATTTTTTAGACAGTCGCTATGTTAGCCATTCTAGAAGTTATAAAGCACCATTTTATTCAGGACCAGCTACATCTTACTATGGAAGTTTAGTTCAAACCCCACATCAATACAACCATCTGTTCAAGGAAATGAAGCCAAAAGAAGATTTTCAAGATGGCTGCAAGGGGGTCATGTCAGTACCACTTTCAGTCAGGACCATACCATAAGAAGTCTTAAAGTGAAAACCCCATGCTGATATGACCAATGGTTGACAGTCAAATATTTTTCATAATGGCAACCACAGCTGATAATAGATCGGCACTGTTTTCATTCGGGATCATTCACATGCCATGCGAAGTCTTGAAGTGAAAACCCCATGTCAATCTGACCATCTGTGCAGAAGGAGAAGCACTAAGATTTTCATATGGTCACCACTATTTTCATAAAGAATATTTACATTTCGTAACAAGTCTTTTAATGAAAATCCAATGTCAATATGACCATCCTGTCAGGATGAATGGCAATAATAAGATTTTCAAGATGCCACCATTTTGGCTTGTTGAGCATCAGATCAGCACAACTTTTATTTAGAACCATCAACATGCCATAATATTCACAGAGTTAAAACCCCATTAAAAGCTAATCATGCAGGAGGTGTAGAGATAACGATTTTCAAAGATGGCTGCTATGCGGGCCACAATTGATGGTGGAAAAAATCCAATTTCATTTGGGATAAACTATAACGTGGAATGAAGTTGAATGACAAGTTTCATTACTTTATTCCAAGTATATTAGAGAAAGTTGCAATAACAAACCACCGTTCTGGATGATGGGCAAAGTCCCTTCATGCAAGCTCTTTTGGTCTTCGATCAGTAAATCTTAAAAATTACCTCCTCCATTTTGCATGACCAAATAGGGAAATCTCCAGATGTTTCCCACACCCACAGAATAGCCAATGACCGAGAAGATAAACTCAAGCTTCCGGGCCCACACCCCACGTTCATAGTCATCCGTCGATATACCACTCTCTGACTCCTGGTCCTGATCATTTTTTACTGGGGTTTCATCTGATAGGACTCCATTTTTTTCAATATCACCATTGTTCTGCAAAGAAACTTTTTTTTTAGAACTTTGAACAACTTAATGTACTTAACCATACAAAGAATTAAAGCACACAAGATATACAGTTACAGAAATGATGAATAAGAGAAACTAATTCTATGCATGTAAAACAATATAGCCTCCAACACAGCCAAACTTAGTTTTTTTAAAACAAAATAGTCCCTCAATAGGAGTGATGCTCTACACTATGTTATAATGATCAACCATACTTGGGGAGTAGTGACAAGAAATTTTTAAGACAGTCATTGTGGCAGCTGTATTCATTGAGGGCTTGGTAAAAATTCCCATCATAATGATCATCCCTTCAGGGGGATTAGTGACAAGAAATTTTTAAGACAGACATTGTGGCAGCCATATTCATTGAGGGCTTGGTGAAAATTCCCATCATAATGATCATCCATTCAGGGGGAGTAGTGACAAGATTTTTGAAGACAGTCATTGTGGCAGCCATATTCACTGAGGGTTTGCTGAAAATTCCCATCATAATGATCATCCATTCAAGGGGAGTAGTATCAAGAAATTTTTAAGACAGACATTGTGGCAGCCATATTCATTGAGGGCTTGGTGAAAATTCCCATCATAATGA
The DNA here is from genome assembly GCA_016617855.1 of Megalonaias nervosa. Classification (NCBI taxonomy): domain Eukaryota; kingdom Metazoa; phylum Mollusca; class Bivalvia; order Unionida; family Unionidae; genus Megalonaias; species Megalonaias nervosa. The sequence continues at coordinate 143,460 of JAECUM010001480.1, forward strand.
TCATCCATTCAAAAGGAGTAGTGACAACAAGATTGTTAAGATCATCACATCAGCCATACTGGATTTATGACTGGCACCATTTTCATTTAGACCATGTATGTATCATAAGATGTCTACTGGTGAAAACCCCATGTTGAGATAGCATTCCACTGACAGAGGAGTAGACATAACAATACTTTCAAGATCTGACTTCCCATCAAAGAGAAGTAGCAATAACAAGATTTTCAATATGATTCCTGTGGTGGCCATATTGGACATAAAACTGGCATGATTTTCATTCAAAAAGACTGCTGGTGAAAACCTCTTGTCAATGTCTTTCTGTTCACATAGCACTGAGATAACAGGATTAGTAAAATGGCTACCATGTGGATGTCAGATTGGTATTAATTTTATTTAAGACCAGCAAGATATCACAAGGTGTCTTTTAGTGAAAACCCCATGTTGATATGAAAAAAACCCATGTTGATATCATTATCCTTTCAGGATGTATACAAATTCTTATGTATCAACTCCATATTGATGCACATATTAAATGTTTTGGAAATTTTTTACACAAATTTATCAAAAATTTTCCTGTTTAACTGTTCATTCTAACATTAATATAAAAGTTGTGTATGTCTCTTCAAGGTTTACTTCTATGTTAATATGCTTACAAGAACACTGTTTCCATGCTAACTTGAAATTCAATGCCATATGACCTAGTTTATTTGATATACAAGGGTTTGGGAATACAAACTTTATAAAGATAAAACGCTGTAGCGTGACTGCATATTTATAATGCACCATCCTAAATTTCCAAGTAATTTAATATAAAATTTCAAAATTGCAAGGAAATAAATCAAATAATATGGCACGATTTTTTACAAAAACAAAATCTAAAGTTGTTTCCTGATTATATTAACACTATACTTTAAGGGATAAATACCATGTATTAAAAATATGACGAGATAATGCTAACTGGGTATTCCACAGTAATGATGTCAGTCATAAGATCATGGGTAGGGGAAGCACTGCACAATGTAACAAATACCTTTGTATTAATCTGTCTTACTCTAATTTTGGTTTCTTTTTCATACCATCCATTTCTGGAGACCCATTTGATATATAATAAGAAACTAGCACCAATTCAATCATCATCTTGATAATAAATTTATAGAAAATGATATTCTCGGTCAGTGAAGTAATAAAACCATGCTATATATATTGAATGAGTGCCTTACACGATGTATAGTTTACAGCTATTGTACTCTCTCACTGTCTCATGAAACTGACAGAAATATATCAAAATTTAGGATTAGTCATCATCAATTTAAAGCTCCCCCTCCCCCCCCAATTCATAATCAAAATAACTTTCACTGCTGACATTTTGAACACGTTTAAATCTTCTCTATACACACTATTAACATTCAGTTATTATTAATGTACAAAGTGTATTCACTACATTTGTTTAGTGAATGATCAACAAATACATAAATTGCCTTTTCTGGGGCAATTCTGGCAAGAATATGACAGAAAGTCAACGCTAAACACAATACATGCACAAAATGTTTGAAATGAAAACAAAAACAGTGTCACAGGTAATCAACCAAGCCTAAAGGAAAGATATACATCATGCATACATTGTTTCAAAACAAAAATCAAGTTTTTTTTATAAGTCTTATCATCAAATGCTATGCAAATTGCATTTAAATGTACAGTTTAGGATATATATGTTTAGGCAATATACAGCACAATCACATAATACAATTTCTGCTGCACAGTGATCTTGATATTTATGCTTACTAACCCAATACCCATTGTTTGTTTGTTAGGAGTATTTTTTCAGGTTATTTTTTTTTTTTTCATGATGTGCTTTGGGTTATATAAAGTTGTATTTTGTAGCTGACCTTGTCCAAAGTTCAATATAAACCTGACCAAAATCATTGATTTTTTTCTATTCTGTAACAACTAATACATAGCTAATATTTTCTCTATGAGTATGGGTTTAATATTAGGATTATTATTAACAGAAGTAAACATATTATGTCCTTTGTGACAGTGTAACCATGATTTTTTTACCATGGGTCACCAAAATTATAGGATTGCATTCTGTATCCCAAGTGCAAACATTCCCAAAGCAAAACACATTTTTGGGGTCTTATTGCCAGTTTTTTTTCTAATGAAATGCTTGACTGTTAGTTTATAATACTCAATTGCATTATACTGTCAGCTTCCTTGTTACTATGCCTTATAAGGCATTTTAATTTGAGACTACAGAATCACACTCTGTAAAGCTGCCTTCAAGTGTAACATATAATTAATTACAATAACTCTGAGTTTTATTATACATTTAGTTACAATATCTCCGTTTTACTGTGGAGTTAGTTTCAACAATTCTAACTTTTAATATACAGTTAGTCTGCAAAATGCCTTCAAATACTAGCAGCAGGTAAAAAAATTTAATTTCAAATTTTACACAAAATGCAATTTATAATTTTATTATCAAAATTAGTATTGATTACAAGGAAATTACCATAAAATCAAACAAAACAATACTTTTTTTATTTTCCGAACCACAAATGGATCCAAACAGACCCTTCAAATGTGTATCTTGAGATCACATTGCTGACTTTTTAAACTTTGACGCATCACTGTTTGTCACAAATCATAAAATTAATGATTGCAGCACACAAAACCACTAATCAAATGAAAATAACCATTAAAAATTTCCCTATCGTACCAAACATATGTCACTCTCAGAAAACAATTCATTCCTTTTTCAGGTGTTATGACTCTATCGTCTTTAAGTAGCAGAAAAGAGCGAAAACCAACAAGTTTTGTAAAATTCAACAAAAATAATTCATTTCCCTAGAATACAAAGATTTAAAAAGAATTTATAGTATTGTGAATTAAATCCCAAACAGTCTTAAAAGTTTTACAGGTCCAAACGTATAAAGTTCCAACTGAATTCCAGTGGTATTCCAAATAAGTTCCAATACTGAATGTGTTCATGTTCCAATGGCCTGAAGTGTGATGATGTACTAAGTCTTTTGATATATCACAACAGTATAATCCAAAAATGTTCTTATCTGAATTCACTACAATTCCAAATTAATATTCTTATCCAAGAATATTATTGATGAGCACTCTGTATTTTCAGTGTATAATAATCTGAATAAATAATTCAACCCAAATGAAAAAATGAACACAACAGTAAGACTGATTCTACCTCAAGATGTTGGGAAAGAACAAGTCATTTTTTAAGTAAACATTATATAAAATGCTAATACACAAAAACAGAACCAGGATGAGTATCAAAAGTTAATTTCTAAGTTGTCACGAAGACAAGGTTTATTATTAAAATTATAATAATGAACATTGCAAACATCAGGTACACCAGGTTTAACCTGGGGGGCGGGGAATACCAATATCCTGGACTCAGATTAAGATAAATATGTTTACCTCTATTGATAATATTCCTAATATTTAATTTATACTCACAGAGAAATACTAGCTATGTATTATGTTGTTTACAAAATAAATGTGCCTGGTCAGATACTAAGTGAACTTGATTTCTGACAAGGTCCGGTACAAAATTCAAATGTATACATCATATAATCATTAAGAAAAACCTCAAAATAATACAAATTAAATATACATAACACAGGAAAAACTCTAAATATGAATTTCAAATGTTCTTCATATAGCATCACTGTTTCAAACTTCGAAGATTGATAAGGTGCCATTTTACTCAAAGAAAAGTGGATAGCACATACAGATTTTACAATCTTCCTTCAAGTTCTTCAAACAGTTTATGAACATGTCTGTCAGTGATTCAGGCAATTACGGGGAATTTCAAACAAAGCACATCTAACATGCTTTTTGTACCAAAGGATGTAATATTAATGCAAGCTTTCTTATAGAATTCACAGAGATGTTACCCAAGGTGCTGGAAACCTTACCATAGCATGGTCACCAAAACAAATATACTCCAATGCTGTATTATAGCGCGCTCTATATTATCATGGCAAACAGGATTTTCCGATTAATTTTGGATCTGCACTGTCGAGTGGTTGTTTACAGATTCAGAGGTATAGCCGGTAATTACGAAGCAAATATCTTACAACAATTTCCTCTAAAATGTCAACATTTGTTATAAGTTTACATGAAAAAGAATGAACATCATTTTTGAGTAAAGTGCATGCAATTATGTTGATCATCATATAAAAAACTCCAGTCGAACTTGCTATACCTGCATTGGCTTAGATTATGAAATATATTCAGTGTCTTGCCTGATGTATGGTGAATATAGATCATATACTGATGGTGACATACATGTCCTTACAAGGTTAAAGTTGCAATTTCATTTCATGGAGGCCAATATGGACCAAAATTTACCAAATGCTGCTTATGATCATACTTCTCATATGTAAATAAGAATATAACAGTAGTTCAACTTTCTTGAAATCAGTAATATTTCAATAATAATAATAATAATAATATTAATAATAGTTGTTACATATTTAAATTTCTTTGCCCACAGTGAATTTAAAATTCATACAAAGTTAAATATTAATTGCTTTTAATATGTACGTTGTTATTCATGGATTTACACTTGAATTACATTTGTGTGTTTGATTTTATCATTGAATCCTTTCATTTATAGTGGAAATATTATGCTAGTACAAGTGTGGACATTTTTTCTCATAGATAGGTTGTATTTTATGCTTATTATAATACATGTGTGCTACTATACATAAGTTAGGCAAATACCACGATAATATATAGTTGTTCCCCCATGATACATTAATCTGGGTCAGTTATCGTATGCTGTTTTATTTACATTTATGCACTTTGATTGACAAAGATTTTTTATTGGAATAGAAAGAGGGAAAGTCATTGAAACTTTACTAATTATAAGGAAGCAGCAATAACAAAACAGTTTTAATATGTACTGATAAGAACATTAAGTACCGCAATAATACAGTATTCCGAGCAACATCAACTTCAATGAACTTTTACATGACAAGAAACTCACATGAAAAGTACTGCTTACTTGATAATATTTCTTGACAGAGTAGAAGGTTCTCACAAAAATACTGTCATCAAATGTGATATTCGAAGACAGTTGGAAATGTGCCAAAATGATTCAGGGTGAGATTACTGCAAAATACAGGAGGACAAAAAAGCCAAGGCCAGTTGATAGAGTCCACAGTAAATTGTTATGGTATCAGACTGAAGAAAAAGTCTTGAAAGATGTGCCCAAGAAGCTTGAAAATATGAATCTGGGAATTATACAGCAAAATGGTTGACATAATCAAAAAGTATGAATACAGGAATTATACAGCAAAATGGTTGATATAATCAAATATGAACACGGGAATTATACAGCAAAAGGCTGACATACTCAAATATGAACATGGGACTTATACAGCAAAATGGATGACATGATCAAATATGAACACAATACTCATAGCAGATTTCCAAGTAATATTCAGTCATTCTTCCAATTCAGAAATCACATATTTAATACATGAGAGAGATGAGTAATGGATGTGTCTTATAAGAGGAAAAGGGGTCAATCAGCAAATCTGCCATGTACAGGATGGGCACAAGACCTGTTATAGAGCATTATAGATGTGATGGAACAAAAAAACTGCCACATATCTGTTTAGACAACAGTATTTCTGACAATGTAAAGAAAACAAAATGAGAATAAAATATAAGAACTACAATTTATCGTATTATTTCCTGATATTTAAATGAAAACTAAGGCTATAATCTTAAAATTTAAAGTAGATAACCAATCTTCTGAATCACTGTTACAAATTACGGATTAAAGTGAAAATAATTGTTGAAAAACATAACCCATCTTCCTTAGTCTACTGTTCACACTGGTCTCCCATAATGCATCTACTATTCAAGTCTACATCAACATACCATTAAGGCTATTTAACCCTTTCTTTTTGACTTGGGGTGACTTGTTTTAGGAAAAACTATCCGGACCCCAAAGCTTAAACAAAAATTCATTTTCTGATTTTAAGAAAACAATAACTAATTTCATCCATTATAATAGCGGAAAAAATTTATCTCAAGGCAAAACAAAAACAAGTATGGTTCTGAAGAAAATCCACCCTGCCCAAACCCGTCCTACCCAAGAAAATAAAATGGTTGATCCCCATGAACTATTTTTTAAAAAGAAAAGAAGTATTAATCACTCAGTTATTATTCATTATCACCATTCTAAACAACTTTTGATTCTGCAGTAATCTATACAGTGAACCAAATAATAAACAAAATGAATTACAAACATCATAAAAATAAAAAGTAAACAAGATTCCCTAAAAGCAACTGATGCACAAACAAAATTTCAGAGATTCAAGAAAAGACCATTTCTTTCTCTTAAATGTTGAGTGTTCAAACCATCTCTGATATTCTTCACTGATAACAAGACTTTCAAAGTAGCTGCTCTGGCATGCATTTTGGATGTCAGATCAGCACCATTTTCATCTTTTGGTGAAAACCCCATGACACAATGATCATCCATCTCTTGGGGGGGGGGGAATTGTGACGAGATTTTTAAGATAGTCATCATGTTAGTATAATTTTCAATTAGGATTAAATATGAGAAGTCTACCGCTGAAAACCCCATGTTGATATAACCATCCATGCTGAGAGGAGTAGGGATAACAATATTTTCAGAATATGACTTTCCATTGAGAGTAGTAGTAAAACGATTTTCAAGATGGCTGCTGTAGTGGCTATACTGGATGTTAGATTGGTGCCATTTTAATTTAAAAGGAACTGGACATCATAAGAAGTCTTATTGGTGAAATCCCCACATCAGTATGACTTTCTGTTCAGGTAGATTTGTGATAAAGTTTTTAAGGTAGCTGGGATAAAAAAATACATTGCCAGGAACAACAAAAAATCGATGCCAGCAGGCTATTTTTGTTAATATGAAAGCCCAATTGGCAACCCAAAACTATTATTTAAACATTATAATGTGAAAATTATAATTTAACTGTTAAATCTATTCCAGCAACAAACATCTGATTGCAAACTAACCCTTTGTTAAATGTTGGCTGATTGTTATAGGTACGAGGCCACATTAATTCACAACTGCCTGCTATTCATTACAGAATCTGACATTTAGACACAAGGTAATTAGCACCTATAATGTGAATACATGTAAGTTCTGGTCTGAACAAGAGACCTTCAAAAGAACAAGAGTCCCTCAAAGTGACTGACGTTCTACTGTAGGAAAAGAATTTACAGGAATTTTAAACCAAAACACGTGACCTATGAAATGGGGATAGATTGCCTGAGTTACCTACAATTAGTGATCAATTGGCTATAACAGAAATGTCATTTTACCTGCTGTAGGAAACACAGTTTTTAAGGCCATCTTCTGTACACACCATGTTATTGCTAATATCTAAGGCTTTTGAAAATAACCAACCTTTTCTAAAAATTGAAAAAAGAAGAATGAATTTTTAAAATTTTTTACATGTTCTATCCATGCATTTAAGAGTTGAATGTTGTTCTTTTTCTGAGGTTATTGTGGTATAAACTGTCAGTTGCCAAATCACAAAGCAAATAACGCCTGATGGACAATAATTGGCATTAGGTCCTGGAGAAAAAGATAGCTTTATATGAAATATTTTCAGATCTGAATAAGCACACAAGTAAATTTAATATGATCTTGTTTATTTCTTTTCATATTTCAAGTATGGCAATTGCAAAGTTATGTAACAAAATGAAAAAGACCGGGCCATTTAAAGCACATGGAATTAGAATCAGGGCTTGTGGAATTTGAGCCTGGAATCATTTTTTTTTTCAAAATCATCAGCCCCGAGCCTGAGTCTGAAAAAAAATTTCTTTGAGTAACAGATCAATATACTTCCTCAAAATTACAAACTCATGAAAACCATTACAATACTTAAGGAAAGGAAAACAGTTCATTTTCAAGTCCATTTATCTCTGAAGGAAAAAATGTTCAATGTGCGCCTATGCAGTTTACATTTAATACAAGTTGAAGCAAACTGCTGCTTCAAGATAAGCATGTAAGCAGTACAATTTATTTCATATTGTGGCATCAAAGACATGATATCAACTTGCATAGTTTTGCAAAAAATTTACACGGAAATGTCTGTCCCACATGCGTAGCTGTCTAAGGGCTTCTAAGGTAGGAAACTTGTGCAAGCAATCCTTGCAACACGCATTACCTATGATTCACCATGTCAATTACTCATTTGTTGTTCCAAATATTCTTTTCATAAATCTCATGCCACAAAATGTGCAAGTTTCCTTCAAAGCAAAGTGATGCACATCTAAATGACCAAAGTAAATTCCACAGCCAATTATAATCATGCTGGTATACTGTACTGACAAAATCTTAATTGGCCACCAACACTGAATTTTGTTGTTTGTACTTGAGACACATGTGTCTTTTCAGGCAGTTCCTGTGCTTCATGACAAATGTGTATTTTTAGAAGCTAATTCTGGTTTAAAAAAGGACCTGCACAATCCTGAAAGCTTGAATGATTCAAACATCTGAAAAAGAAAAAGAAAACATAAATACTATTAAATGACTTCAATTAAGTACGTTAAATTATAGGTTGTAATTCTAACGTAGATTACATATTGCAGTTACGAACAGGTTAAACTATACAGCTCTACAGCACAAGAACAAACAATGTAACTTGTTAACTTTCCAAAACTTCGCGAAAAAAAACACCCACAAAACATAAATATTCATTCAACCTGATCCCTTAAACATGTAGTTGTAATCTTACTCACCCACAACATCAGTGTCCATTACAGGTTGAATACATATCCAAACAGCTTGGACATGTTTTTCACTTTAATTAAGCTTTGTAAACTAAACAAATAAAATTCGTTATTCAAGAGGAAGTTGATTAAATGTTTACCAACTTGTAATTAAAGACATGTAATCTGGTACTCAGAATTAATTACAATGTACAGAGTCTGTTATATGTTTATCTAAAGTCATAAGGCCATAATACAATTTTTAATTACCAAAAAGGAGACATTGTGTAATTACCAAAATGGGGACATTGTGTAATTACCAAAAAATGGGATATTATGCAATTACCAAAAAGGGGTCATTATGCAATTACCAAAAAGGGTAAATGAAGCTGAAACATCACAAGACTGATGTATTCAACCAACCATGTGTACAACAAGAACGGACGTACAACCATAAAGATTACTAATTTACTGTACTGCTAACTAGACAAATATTTTTTTAAAAATATCTACCAATACCAACTGACTGATCATAAATCAACTGCATCCTCATGAAACCTATACGACTCCTCACTCACTGAACTTGGATGAACCCTATGAAATGTGTTTATTTGGCCTTGGTGGCTCAGTCTCAGTAAACATGAAGGAGAAGTCCTGCATGTTGAGCCCATGATTGAAAGATTGGTGCAAACCGTTGAATTTTATCTGAAGGAAAAAAATGGGAGAGCAAGCATGCTGCAGAATTAAATGATGTGGCTTCCCTAATAATTCATCAAATGTGTGAATAAAATCCAAGAAAGGAAATATAACCAAAAGCCCTCAAATGGACTGACACTACAGGGTGAAAAAAAAATCTAGGTATTCAAGATAAGATCCTTTCTTCCATTTATCAATCTAGTGTTCAAACCATCTCCAACATTCTTCAGCAATTACAAGATTTATAAACTAACTGCTGCAATATATATATATACTGGATCTTGGCTTGGCAACATTTTCTTTAGACCAAAGCATACATTATTAATGTCTTTTGGTAAAAAAAAAAAACTTTGCCATAATGATCATCCATTTGACATCATGGGGTAGTGACAACATTTTTATGACATTGTCATTGCAGCCAAAATAAATTACAACTGACACTAGTTTCATTTAGGACTTGGTCAAAACCCTATGTCAAAATGATCAAGGGAGTAGAGACAAAAAGAGTTTTAATGTAGTTGTGGCACCCATATTGAATGTATGACTAGCACCATTTTCAATTTGGACCAACTAGGTAACATAAGAAGTCTATTGGTGTAAAACTGCATTTTCAAATGGATATCCATCTGGACAGAAACAGAGATAACAATATTTTCAATATATAACTTTCCATTCAGGTGCAGTAGTAGCAATACCTTGATTTTCAAGATGGCTGTTGTGGTGGCAATGTTGGATGTCAGACTGGCATCATTTTTATTAAAGACCAACTGGAGATCATAGGAAGTCTTCTGATGAAATTCCACATCAATATGACTTTCTGTTCAAGTAGAGTTGTGATAAAGATTTTCATGTCAGCTATATTGGATGTCAGCTTAGCACCATTTTTTTATAGGACCAGCCAGACATCATAAATGGTCATTTAGTGAAAATCCACTTAGTAGTAGCAATAACAAGATTTTCAAGATGGCTACAGACATAAGAATTTTTTGCAGTGAAAACCACAGGGCTGATATGACCATCCATATAGGAGAAGAAGTGGTAACTAGATTTTTAAGATGGCTGCCATACTGGATGTCAGTTAGGCACCATTTTCATTTAGGATCAACTGAAATTCATAAAAGAAGTCTTCTGGTTAAAACCAATGCTGATATGACCATCCATTCAGAAAAAGCTATGACAAGATTTCCAAGGCTGCTGCCACGGCAGCCATACTGGACATCAGATTGGCACCATTTTCCTTTATCTAAAAATAGATATCATAAGAGGTCTCTTATTGAAAACCCCATGCTGATAGGGCCATTCCTTTAGGAGTTGCACTAACAAGAACTTCATGATAACCACTATGGCATCCACACTGGATGTCCGAGCATCATTTTCATTTGGGACCAACTAGACCATGTCCAAGCAGTTTAGGATCAGAAGTAATAACAATCTTGTGCTAACGGACAGACAGATGACAGAAAACAGACCATCCTTAATCTCTTCGGACCTATGAGCAGTAGTCAGAAAATGAAATTTTCAGTTCTTAAATCCAAACCATATTGTAAAGACATCATGAATCGACCTAGCTTCAGAGAACTTCATTCCAAGTATGGAGAAAATCCATTAAGGGGTTCCAAAATATGAAAAAGTAAATCTATTCAGGGGTTATGGAAATACAAGATAATGAAAGTGTTACAACCAAAACCTTATCCAAAGTGGGGGGGGGGGCGCAGGGCCAGTGCAGGCTCAAAACTGACCATGAAAGTACTTTTTTTATGAGAAGGCCCCCATAATTAAACTATGTAGTGGGGGTACAGCATTTCTTGCTACACTACTAATGATATAATTTTGACTCTTCTTCTTGTTGTTGCTATAGGGTTTAACACCATTTTTCAGCACAAGATTGGCTATACATGGTGGCCAGTATAACTGGTGGAGGAAGAACCCTGGAATACCCCAGGAAGAACCACTGACCCACGTGAAGCTACTGGCAAGCTTTCTCACGTACCCAATTTTGACTCGAATGATATCAAAGGGACAAGTTGTCCCAAATATATTGTCTTTGCTTCATCTCCTGTATGAAGAAAAGCCAAAAAGGGTTTAAAAATATAAGTAAATGAAGAAAAAAAAACTAGCCAAACTCTAAAACACAACTTCTATGATTGTGACCTTGACCCGAAGGCAATAGGGTGAGTGAACATGTACTAGAATGAACTGTTTTTGCTTCATAATTAATTCCAAGTTTGATGATAATCAATCAATGTGGTTTAGGAAGCAAATAATAAAACCTTACCCCAAAACATTGAATTTTCTATGACTGGGACCCTGACACCAAGGTCAAATGGGAGATTGAGCTTGTCGTTGAAAGAACTGTCTTTGCTTCATAATGATTCATGCCTAGTACCATAAGGTTTAGGACAGATACGCAAATGAAACACTTGAACAAAACTTTTGACACCGCAGCTGCTTTGGAAAAAGTCAATGATGTGTTTTGATTCCCATTCATGCACCAACCATTTAATAATAGAGATTGTTGCTGGGGTGATTGTGGGACTTTCTTTCGAACACGTACACATTTATTTCACCTCAAGATAATTCTCAACTAATATAATTGATGTAATTAGTTCTTCTTTAAACAAATCTGAGCTTGAACATTTTTTTACATCTACCTGGAACCGGAATTTTCAGATGTCACAAACCAACTGCCTGAATCAACGAGTGTTCCTGTTAAATAGTTATACTATATCCTGAGTACTTAGGACCAGGCCCGGTCCTAGGATGTGCGAGGGGCCCCAAGGAAAAAAATATTGCATTGTGGAAAAGCGCGGGGCCTAAGGCAGTTACCTCGTTCGCCTTGCTCTAGGACTGGGCCTGTTTATGACAACGTTTAACTTAAAACAAATGCCATACAATATATCTTTATAGTATTCAATTTCATTTGTATTAAATGTTTAAAAATACCAAGGAAAATTGACTCACCTCGTCTACCTTCCTGGAACATGGCTTCCATATGCAGTACTGGTTCCCGTTCAAACATTGATGCAACAGCATGCGAAAAGAGAGTATTTACTCCATTTCCACGAAACAACAACTCGCGTTCACCTAGCAGCAATATGCATCCTGTCTACGTGTAAACGACCTCAAGACTATTGACTCCCTGGTCAACTTCAAAGTACTTGGGGGAATCGGCTTTAATTTATCTATTAATTAACAATATTGAGCGCTTCAATTATTTGTATCTGGGTTAGGTATACGTAGTACAAATGTTATTTTGTACACGTACTTCTACGATGCAGATAAATATACCCCCACCATGACCATGGTTCCAGATTACGGGCAACTTTGAAAGTAGATGAAATACATGTACGTTGATTTTACGTTTCCCGTTTTCAAACGTGATTTTCGTTTATATCAACAGTATGGCATGGGGAAAATATTACTCCTTTCTTTTTAATTAAAAACTTCACATTTTACGGTAAATACAGCTTTTGTGTCAGTGTTACACCGACGTTAAAACAAAATACTCACCTGCATTACACTGATAGATCTCCATATATAGATGCATGTACATATCCTCTCTGACAAGGATCCTTATCACCTGCGACCATAGAAATCGGAACAACACTACGCTGACCTGTTGCCCGGTCTTTGAACTTTTATACAGATCGATAAAAGGTTGTGTGCCAATAAAAGGACCAAAGGCTTCCAAGGCCATGGAAGGATTCTCACAATCAACCCAGGCTAATCTCGAAATCCTAACGACGGCTGAGCTAAGGCAGTGCCGGATTAAACCCTGTGGAGGCCCTTTGGCAGTCGAAATCTCGGGGCCCCCCTCGCAATTTATCTCTAATACGTCAAGATCAAATCAATTAAATATTATTTCGATCCGTTGTCGCGCGGCCCCTAAAAGGAGTGGGGCCCATAGGCCGGTGCCTACTCTGCCTATCTGGTAATCCGGCACTGAGCTAAGGTCAAATCACTGGCCAGTTAGATGCCACAATTTTGAGTTGAATCTGATACGAATGTCTTCATTATGTCAAGACCAGTGAGTGGGCCGTTTCCACAAAAGCTGGCTAACGCGGAACATTTTGTACCGAGGTATTTCCCAACGTACCGTGATACGTACCACGGTATACCGCACTTATATTAGGGACCAACAATTCAATGTTCTGTGGCAGGTGCATCGACTTTTTAGTTTAATTTCCGTCAGTCAATAATTGAAAAATTATCTTGCTCTGATTTAAAGCCAAATAACACCTTATTACAGCCATGATATGATTAGGAAACATATATATTAATTATCTTGCGATAAAAGAAGAGAAAATATCTCAGATGAAACGAGAATCGCAGCCAACCCAACCCAACACCACAACCCCAACTTAATGGTCAGTACCTTACAATATACGAATTTGCTATTTGTATGTTAATTGTTGTACAAGTTGTAATCAAAAAGCTGTAACTAAACTGGGATGATTACGCTTTCACTATAGCTGAGAGTGAGAGACATCGTGCTGACATTAGAGAGCCTATTAATAAATATGACATGTTGATTCTGAAGCTTACGATTTTCTAGCTTCACTATTGATATAATAGGCAGGAAAACCTTGAGTAGGACGCAAACATCCGCGAAAGATATGTATCAGAGTGGGTCAGTAAACATTAAACTAGAAAATATTTAGCACACTTGAGAAATTACGTATAGTTTAGACAAGTGCGCTCCTGAAAATCGTAGAATGATTTGCAGTCTTACAAAGGAATACATATACTTAAAAAATTCTCATACGCTAGTAAAAAAACAAAACATTACATAAGGGGTTTCTGTGTGTTTTGTTTTTTTTTAATCCAAAATTTTTCTGAAAGTTGGATTTTAGCCTAATCTGTTTCACATAAATTCATTTGGCCACCGCGTTGGCATACGTGACTGGTATCAAAGAAGCAGCAGAGAGGGTGAACAGACCATTTTGCCTGAGACCTTATTTATGAAAAATAAAGGTTCCTACGAAGTCTGAAAATAAAGGGTCAATAACGTCAAACCGAAGCCGCTAACCGGGTACATTTCGTTGTTGCGGGCGGATATCGCGTTAACGAAATCTTGTGGGTTAGTTCGTTTTTGTTATTCGTTGTTTGACGTGTATTTTTCCAACGTTATGCGACTAGTTTACGTCTAGGTCACGTACGCGTGGTCTCACCCTCTCTGCTGCTATAATTAAACCATTATTATATCAATAATGATTGGTGAAGCTCACTCAGCTAGACTAGCTCGAGAGCGATTAGAGGCAATACGAAAATATCTTCCACTTCATAACGGCGTTAAACAACAACTACAAGCGCGTCAACAAACACAAGAAGAATTTGCAGAAGGTGCAGAAGAATTATTTAAACCTATTACAAAGACTACTAAAGGTATTCTTCCCATGCTGGAAAAAAACCGCTGAAGCAACTGGAAAAATAGCAGAGCGAACTAAGAAAACAAAAAAATTCTACGAGAACTTCCAGGTGAGATAACTGCGGCTGAGCCACAATTACAAGAAGAAGTACAACAAGTTCTTGATAGTGTTGACAAAGTTCGTGAGGAGGTCGGTGACGTAAAAGATCTTGTTACGTCAGAATCAAAATCAAGATCAAAACTACCAGCCCGATTTTCCAAAGAAGGTCATAGGATGCTTCAAAAAGACACTATAGCGCTTGCCGCAAGGGGATATCAACGTCATGGTGAATTATTAGATCCAAATACCGCTAGTGTTTCAAAAAAAAATTGGGTTCCTTTTGTATTTCGAAAGTCTCGTGGTATACCCAGAATTACCGATAAATACAGAGGTGATTTTGAAGATTTTGAGAGACAAGTCAGAGAGGTTGAAAGAGCTCCCTCACCGGAATACAGCCCACATTTTACTGAGGAAGAAGAAACAACTGGAAGTGGTATTGGTACAGGTACCAGAGGAAGTGGTCTTATTACTTCATGTCTAAATAATATCCTTGCCGATGTTGAAAGACTAGAAATCCTCATTGGCGGAAAACGAGCCGGTAATAATTCTCCAGAAATCATTAATGAAGCAGCTGCTATTTGTCAACGATTATTTACAGGCGGTATCATGAACATTAATGTTTACCGTGAACTTATTAATGAAATTATCGACGATTACCACAGTGATTAAACAGTAAGATATAATTATTATAAAAAGATGATCATACATGTTGCTCAACGTGGGCCAACCATGATTAGGGTGATAAATTCGCGATTACCTACATATAAAACATTCTACGGAGATGGACTCGGTGTTGTTGTTCAGGGTTTATTCAAAAGGATAGCTCCAAAAGCAATACCGATTGCAAAGCAACTAGGAATGAAAGCTATTGACGTTATTCGTGAAAAAGGTATTGGTGCTGCCGGCGACGTTGCCAGTAAAGCATTCTCTGCAATCAAGGATAGACTAGCACGATTAGTACGACGAAAACCTCAGCCACCAGTAAAATTACCCAGCACTACGGCGATGCCTGCAAATGTTAGTAAAATAATAAATCAAGCCGCAAATCAAAAACTAGCAGAGTTAGCCGCCAGCACCAACGGTACTGACAAAGAAAAAAACATAGCAGCAAGTCTGATGGCAGGAAGTGGTCTTCGTATTAGACGATGACCAATAACATAAATATGTTCAAACGTGTATTTGATCCCGCATTTGATATGGATGCGCCAATTCACATGGATGAGTCTGTGCGTGATTATCAATATTATTCTTATGACGCACGACAGCCAAACCAGCGTGGACGAATCGAATTACAGGTTCAAGATACGAGTAGATATTTCTTACCCGCTGAAGCATTTACTGAAGTAAAGGATGAAATTTTAAAAACAGATAATACAGCGTATGGAGATAATGTTAGTGTTGGTTTTGTCAATAATGGCATCATGGCGTTGTTCAACAGCGCTACGTACATGATCGACGGAAGAAATATTGAATCGATTCAAAATAATGTTGACGTTGCCACGACGATACTTGGCCTTGCAAGATACAGCGACGATTATTCAAGATCAGCTGGTCCATCAATGATGTTTACCAAGGATACTTCTGACAACCCTAACTACGTACCATAAGACGACCAAAGAAAGTTACAGCTGCTGCTGACGACGCTGACGTTGCTCCTGTGGTTCATGGTGCCAATCCAAATTTCAACTTCGGATTCGCATCACGTCGATCTATGTTGCGGGGTGGAGAAAGAAGATTTTCTTGCGCGATTCCATTATCGCATATATTTGGATTTTGTAGACATATTAGAAAAGTTATTTTTGGAGCCAAACATGAAGTTATGCTCGTACGAAAAATCGCCGACGGTGATGCATTATGGCGACCCGCCGGTGATGCTGGTAAAGTAATTCTAACAAAAATTTCATTGTGGATGCCAGTAATGACTCCATCGATAACTGAAGATGAACGTTTACTCGCTTTCATGAAAAGCGGCGACAAGTCGACGCTATCATGGTTAACAACAACCACAGATGATGTTCAAAGTGCAATTAATGGTTTATTTACATGCAAGATAACATCACAACACGGTATCTCTGCGCCACGGCACATATTCACTGCGCTTCAAGATTATGCACGAATAGATGATCAAACGCGTAGTATAATGATATTTGACAAACTCGGTGTTTCCGATGTTTCATTGAGGATAAATGGACATCAAGAACCATCCGATGATATTTTGTTCAATTTCGAGCAAAATCATGTGGCGCGTGCATATCATCGATTGCTGTCGTTTATGGGGCGTGATCAAAATGTTGATACTGGTTTACAAATATCACAGCTAGATTTTACAACGCTATATCCGATTTATTACTTTTCGCTGGAACATTTGGTTTTGTTTAGACAGTCCGTCGTTGATATACACTTTCGAGCTCGTGTTAATAGAAATCCTGCAGAAACTCCTAATTACAGAGCCATCGCTGTCATACTCAGCGATAAAACAATGTTACTTGAAGGTATTGGTGGTCGCATGAGAGTCATTGATGCTCCAGTGGAAAATATGCAAGCGTTAATTTAGAAGTCAGAAATATATCATAAATGTCATATCATCATGTTAGTGTCAGTCTGACTCATGGTCAGATTGAAAAACTGCAGTCGGCATCAGCGAAGCGATGTGGAGTAAAAGTATCACTAGCGCGAGAACAAATCACAGGTGGTCCAAATAAACTATCGCTGACAGAACGCCAGCTCACGTATTTTAATAAAGCCAAACAATCAAAGACCGGCATACGCGTAAATCTTTCTGCGGGTGCCATCAGAAACATTGCTAAGACAGGTGATATATTTCCACTTCTTGCAGCTATTCCAGGAATAATAGCCGCTGCAGCCCCAGCTGTTGCAAAAGCAACTGCGTTAAGTGCAGTTGAAACAGCTGCTGCAATGGCATTAAAGAAAGCAACAGGAAAGGAATCAAAAAAAAAAAAAAAGGAAAGGGTCTGAGACTTCCAGGAACTCGGTACGGGAAAGGATTAAAAATTCCAGGGACTCGTTGATTTTCCAGCTGTCCAATTTTGACTTACTCGATGCTGCTACGCGATTAAATATAAAAAAATTTCAGGTGTTTTTATGCGTGATCCATTACCACACAAACCAAACAACGTTGAAACCGGAATAATCAACCTCGATAAAAACTCCGGCCATGGTACTCATTGGGTTGCTTACGTGATTGATCCACGTGGTATTGTTTATTTCGACTCGTATGGGCTGGCACCACCAAAAGAATTTTTAAAATATATCGACAGACTTCAAAATATTCCAATCTGGTATTCAACGCTACCAACACAAAAAATAACCGACCCGCCGATATGTGGCCGTGAAGCACTGGCGGTACTTGATGCTGTATCAAGATCAAAAGAAACACCTCATAAAACTGTACACGTGTACAGTAGTGCACACGCGAGTTCTGTTTTAAATAATCGCTAATTACATAATGGTAGATATTTACGGAAGATCAGTTAAAACTAAAACCCAACAAGCACCAGGTGAAGATTTACTCAAGCGAGTAACAAGGCAGATAAATGATGAATTATCTGACCTGCTCAATCTTGCCAACGTTGATCTAAACGAACTTGCTGTATTTCAAAACCGTGAAGGAAAATTGAAGACGAGTAATATTTCAATCAAAGATATTATTATTCGTAATCGATTATCGCGAGAAGGTCTTATTGCTGTATATGACAAAGAGGGCAAACTTGTTCCTAGTGTTGTTACTCCGTCGTCGATCCGAGATAGCATAAGTGAACGATTGTTAAAAACCGGCGATATAATGAACGGCGTCATTAACATGAATAACAAAAAAATTATTAATGTAGGTGAATCAACAGACAGTTTCGACGCTGCAACAAAAAAATGTGTAGACGATAACAATATTCCAATGACAACTTCGTTGTCGACGATCAATGATGGAATGACCGCATTTAGAACTGAATTTTTTAATCATGTACAACTGTTTATGAATTTTCGCAGAAACGTAAACAGAACCACTAATGAATATTTTGGAAGTCCACCAACCGTTGATATTAAACTCGCAGATGTTAACATGAAACTCAACGATATTGTCAGTGGAATTCCTAACATCATTCAAAAAACTAATCTGATTAAAATTCCTCAAGCGCAGATTAACAATATAGTATACACAGTATCATCAGGATCATCAATGTGGACACCAAGCGATAACACTATCAAACATACCGCAGAAGTAACTGGCGTGTACAGGCTGTCCGTATTTAGTTCTGCAAAATTTAGGATATTTACTACATTTCCATGGCGTCATTCAGCCGATAATTTTTATGGAACCGTGTCTGTTATATTAAATAAAGATAACGAAGAAATATTTATACTGGAACCATCCGATAAAAAAATAACCACAGCGTCTTACTGGTGATGTCTGGAATTTGTAGCTGAAACACCTCAATTAATTATTTAATATAGTATAATGATAGACGTTCAGCGATACAGTTACAATCAAGTATGTGCGTGGCAAACTAAACTAAAAAATATTATTGACGATTATACAATAAAAGTGAGAGAAAAAAAAAATCGAAGACGCGTGGCTGTCGTTGACATAGTTGTCTATTCAGTTTCTGCGCTCCCTGCAGGAACCGGTGTAATATTGTGAACGTTGACAGCGTCAGTGCCGATCGTTGTAACGATTATCGTTTCATCCGCAACAACTATCGCGGGTATTTTTAATACTATTGCAAAGAAGACAGATACATGCAGGAACACAAATTACACGAGTATGTGGTGAAATTACATGCAACAACAACAGCATATTCCAAACTATCATCGCTGATCTCGTCATCGTTCAACGATGGCAGAATATCCGATGAAGAATTCAGCACGATGGTAAAAATCTACAATGAAGTATTTGACAAAGTATTGAAGAAATCGGGGATTTAGAATAATGATAGTATAATAATGACATCACAGGAATTATTACAACAGATCGTCACTAATACTGCTCCGGTAAGAACCACAATGATATCAGCCACTTCAACTAATCCTGAATTCAGTATTAATTTTCCGACCGCAATTCCAGCTAAAAAAATTGAATTAGCGCAATTACGGGTTTATTACAGTTGGCCAAATATCAGGTCGAAATCGTTTGGTGGTCTTCCGCCGAATTCATTAGTATTTGCAAATAAAAACCGCGACGACGAAACTCCAGACTGGCAAGTAGTCAGTATTCCAACGGGCAGTTATCAAATCGAACTGATCAATGAAGAATTCCAGCGCAGAATTAAATCTATAACAGAAAAAGAATCTTAAATCGTTATTACGGTTCATGAACCAACATTATCAGCTGCGATAGAAATTCTTTCACCCGACTACGTAGACATTTATCAGTCTTCGATCAGAACTGTACTTGGTTGGCCCGTTATTATGCCTGAATATCAAAGTCCACCAGAACCGACCAAAAAAGAATTTCTTACAACAGAAAAAAAAGATTTATAAAAATTCCAGAATATTATTATGGTAAACTTTCTTGGTTAAAATCTGGCCATCCATATTGATAGCGATGGAACAAGAATTCCTAAATATCCCAATCCAGTACTTGATGTGGTATTGAAACCAACAGTAAAAGATATTATTTATGAAGAACCGAATAATGAATATTCTACCATGATTGATCTTAAATACAATCGTAAAATTATTGATTTAAAGAATCTCTTTTTGTCATTATCACAAATCTACAATGAAGATACAAAACAACAGATCATTGAAACAATACTACATTTAAATAAAGTTAGATCAGATCTGAATATCATTAATCAATCCATTATCTTTGAAGTGATTGAAAACGAAGGGTTTCACTCAAAATCACGAGATATTTTTCTTTATCATTATAAAATAACCAGAGAAAAATTACCAACATTTGTGATACCAGAATTCGATACAGACTGATTAAAAATGAGACTCGGCGATGTTATTTACAATTACTTTCCCAGAATCCTCGAACCGTGGAAAAAACTAGCCCCACCGCCAAGTATTCTCAGATACAACAACGATTCCTACGGTGGAGGTCGTCATGTCTCGACGAGCATCGTCAATATCATATCAACGATCGCTGTCAATCTAGTATGTGATGTCATTGATGGTAGTTTTCAAGTTGAAGCTGAAAAATCCAATCAGGCCCAACAAGGATATATTTTATATTCATTTACACCTCAAGTGCCCCCAGGCTATTTGACTGTATCAGAACCAATCAATGTTGTTTATCTAAAATGTCATAATCCACTCTTATCGCGGATACATTTCAAACTTACTGACCAGACTGGACACTTGTTGGACCTTAGGTCAGAGACACTAAATATAAATCTGTATGTGCGTTCGTAGAATGTGATCGTAGAAGACATCAAGCAAAAAAAAAAAAAATGTCAGAATAAAATATTTTTTTTACCCACGTGATTATATCAGGGCCAGAAATGAATTATCCTTCTTGTTTAGTTGGTACCACGTTACAGGTGACACTACTGGTTTCGTTGTCAACGTCACTACAGTCACTTTCACCAACGGTGCTATTACACTCGTCCCTATCTTTCGCCAGTAAGTCTTCCGCAACTTCATTCGCGGACATAATATCTCTCGGCTGTTTTATACGAGCGTGTACAAGTCTTTGTTTCGTATTCGTGAGATAATTCTGACCTAACCATTTCAATGTGCCGTGAAAGGGGAACAAATAATTACACCTGCGCATCTGTAATTGCTGCCAGCGATTGTAACATCGCAAGTTGGATTAACTTTATGAATCTATAATCGGAGGGCAGCGTATACCTATTTTCGGATTTTCAAAATTGTAATGATTCAAAATCACGCATAATTTTTTCAGGATCAAGTTCATCAGATATTTTTATGCCATCTTGTTGTAATTGCTTAATAGCAACAATAATAGCATTAATATTTTCATGATTCATTATATGATAAATATTTGTTTAAATAAAAATATATTTCTAAATTAATATAAATAAAAATATATTTCTGAGTTAATATAAAAATATAATTCTGAGTTGATATAAAATATATTTCTGAATTAATATATTTCTGAGTAAATATAAAGATATATTTCGGAATTAATATAAATATAAAAAAATATATATATTTCTGAATTAATATAAACATAAAAAAATAAAAATAAATTTCTGAATTAATATATTTCTGAATAAATACAAAGATATTTCTGAATTAATATATATATCTGAACTAATATAAATATAAAAAATAAAAACATATTTCCGAATCAATAAAAATATATTTCTGAAAAAATAAAAATATATTTCTGAATTAATATATTTCTGAATTAATATAAATATATTTCTGAATTAATATAAATATAAATAAATATATATCTCTGAATTAATATATTTCTGAATTAATGTACTTCTGAATAAATATAAATATATATTTCTGAATTAATATATTTTTGAATTAATATAATTCTGAATAAATATAAATATATATTTCTGAATGAATTTCTGAATAAATATAAAGATATATTTCAGAATTAATATTAGTATTAATATAAATATATATTTCTGAATTAATATATTTCTGAATAAATATTTATAAATATAAAAATATATTTCTGAATTATTATATATCTGAATAAATATAAATATATGTTTCTGAATAAATATAAAGATATATTTCTGAATTAATATATTTCTGAATAAATATTTTTAAATATAAATATATATTTCTTTATTATTATATTTCTGAATTAATATTTACAAATATAAATATACATTTCGGAATAAATAATAATATATTTCTGAATTAATATATTTCTGAATAAATATTTATAAATATGAAAATATATTTCTGAATAAACATTTATAAATATAAAATATATTTCTCAATATATTTCTGAATTAATATATTTCTGAATATATATTTCTGAATTAATATATTTCTGAATAAATATATTACTGAATAAATATTTCTGAATATATATTTCTGAATTAATAAATTTCTGAATAAATATTTATAAATATAAAAATATATTTCTGAATAAATAAAAATATATTTCTGAGTTAATATATTTCTGAATCAATATTTTCCTAATAAATATGAAAATATATTTCTGAATTAATAAAAATATAATATAAATAATATAAATATATATTTCTGAATTAATATAATATAATGTAAATAAATAAAAATATATTTCTGAATTAATATAAATATATAAAGATATAATTTTGAATTAATAAAAATACAATATAAATAATATAAAAAAATTGTTATGAATTAATAAAAAATATATTTCTGATATATTTCTGAATAAATATAATATAATATAAAAAATAAATATATATTTCTGAATTAATATAAATATATAAAGATATATTTCTGACTAAATTAAAAAATAAACAACAGCTATGATGATCGGTCCACCATTTCGCGGACCCCTTTATTGCCAGTAAAGCCTTTACCATAAGGTCCTAAGAGTCCTTTCATTGGTGCCTTTGTTATGGCACTTTTAATTTGGAAGGCCTTTTCTTACGGCCCACAGGCACTCTTCATGGTTAAGGTCTATCTTATGACCCACAGGCACTTTATGAGGCTTTTCGTCCGGCGAACATTCTTTCTGAATGTCCTTGTGTGGGGTACATTCAGTGAGGTCACAAGGACATGAGCTCACATCATCCTGTTGTTTATATTAGGGAGTTCCAATTTTCATGTACATCCCCCCCCCCATAAATCATATTTGACGTGGTGAGAGGAGGTTTACACAGGGGAACTTCCCCGATTATATTAGAAAAATTGGCATCGGATCGCCACTCCCGACATATGTCCGATACGGTGAACCGAACCACGGGCCTCGAGTATGAGAGCCAGACGCGTTAACCACTACACTATGAGCTTTAGTTATAAATATACATTTCAACAATAGTCATATAGTTACCTAGCCCCGTGACATAGTCACGGACTCAGTCACTGCAGATTCTGTCATCAGTATTATACTATCAGATTCTGAATAAAATATAAAATAAATCGCGAAAATCTACAATTTTACACATTTTAGCCATTTATGACCTGCATGAAAATACTGTATTATCAACCGTAACACTGTTACGGGCAAGAACTATCTAGCAACGATGCATGGATCGATATGTTCCAGTTCTATCCGCATGATACAGTCCAAACAAAAAAAATCGATAATGACTACCGCAAATACGGCTTATGTGAAATCTGAGAAATCTACTATAGCGCGGTTCGCCGTGATTTTATCCCGTGATTTCAATATAATCTTGACAACGTCAAAGAATAAAGTCACGGAATTCAGATTTTTGTGTTTGATCATGTGAAATGAATAGATTTCTCAGACTTCAATGTTTGAGGGATTAGATATATATATATATATATATATATATATATATATATATATATGTATATTGAATATAAATGTGTGGTCATGTAAGCAGTACAAGGGAGACAACTGCTTAATTACTCTATCAGTGATGACGAAGTTATCTCGCTTCATTGTGTATACTGGAACGTGATCTTTTGCTTAATTTTTTTCGAAAATGCTGATTTATATATATTATTTGCGACACGTTGTACTGAATTCCGGTCAATACCAAAATATTTACCAGCCGCAGTCATTGATGGGAAAATTATCTCTTCATCAGTCTCTGTATTTACAGATTTAACAACCCTCTTTCCAAACATTTTACATCTACCAGTATTTCCACATGCAATATTCTGACTCTGTGTAATAATTCGTAAATTTCCTAAAGAATTATCTTTCGGGTCTGAATTAATGTAATAGATTACAAGTCCATCTTTGATCGGGCTATGAAAACATTCGAATATGAACCTATGAGATAAATATCTTTTTTTTTCCAACAGTAAATCTGAAATAACCATTATTATCAACAGTACCAACTGTTTTTTTTTAATCTGCAGTTTCTGATGACACCATCTCAAGACGCTTCATAATTCTTGATAATGGGATGTTTCACAAATTCATTTTTCTTCATTTATATAATAATACTATTTGTCTAAATGTTTATTTTGAATATCTGGCGAGATAGTCTTCGGCAGTCTTTATGGGAGATATCAGGGCTTTATATTTTTTTTATCATAATATCGTTTCAGCTTTCTGTATCTTTAACCACCGCATTGCACACATAACCGTGTTTCTCCTGACCCCAACACCACATCGTAAACACGGCTTCGCTCAAAGACTCCCTTTGCGAAAACTTTGCATGTGGTAACTAGAGAATTCATTTACGCATGATTTATTGCAAGGAAGAGAAAATCCTATCATTAACCTCTTGCACTTGTTATTTGCTTGTATGATTATACGTATAATTAAAGTTTAATTACACGTATATTTGTCTTAATTATAGCATGGAGGAATTTGAGAGATTATCTGTAATTGAACCTTCCAGAGCAAGATTCGATCTTGACAAACTACCAAAATCTAAATTTAGTTTTTCGATGCAAGATCTGGCTTTGATAAATAGCGATATAAATGATCGTATCCGTGAAGCCAAGAAAGAATTTCGCAACGATGGTGCGGCTCATACTTGGTCAACATTCAGAATTATTGCCGACACCAGCGGTATTGCTGATATTAGATTGCATGACGAACGAGGAAGAAATGTTATCAACTATCTTGATAATCAAAGATATATTATTCTGGTAAAATTTATTGTGCAGACAGACGATGACATTTGGATTATCCGTGATAAACGTGACCCTGTGCAACTTCATAATGGAAATAATACTGTTATATTAAATAAAAAATCCAAAGCAGGAACATTGACTGGTATTGATAAACCGTATTATGAACGAGCCTATCCTGTAACTGCAGTTGTTTATGCGATATATCCGTTAAATGATAAACCTAGCGTTAATAATCTGAAACCAATGAAATTGTCCTCGTTGACTTCGTCCGTGACTATGTCACGGGGACTAAACTGCGTAGTTGAGCGAGTTATAGAACATTTCTCAAAAGCAATACGCGGAAATGGTTTAACAGATCTAAGACGTAAAAAACTAAATGCGTGGGCAGAAACAATTAAAGATACCGGAGCATCTATCAGCGATGTTGCTAAGCTAAAAAGAAATTAAAATTTCCAATAACAGTAAAAACACTAACCGGAGAGATTTTGTATGCGTCGAAATATACATCAAGAGGAGTTCCTATAACGATCACTGATCATAACGAACACGCATGGGCATCTGCAGTAACAATATTTCCACGAGATAGAATAGTTAAATTTTACGGCGATTATATATTCGACGCTATCAACGATATTAGTAAGAGTGACCCTGTGTCTGTGTGGTTATTTAGAAGTTCAGAATCCATATATTATGATCAGTTTGTACGACCTAACGGTGAAATTTTCCGTGAGGAATCACTCCACGATGAAATGAAAAATATTGCCCGGAAATATACCCCGCTTGACGATGTCAAGGTTGAACAATTACTAAATAACTGTTTCACCGTTCCATCGGTTGCTGCACACGCTGCTCTGGAAAAATTCATGGAAACCGACACGATTGGAATTTCTTGAAGATATCCAGCACAGTTGTATCGAATACGGACGCGGTGGATTATGGAATACTAAATACGATCATAAAGATATTATATCGGTTGATATGGTAGCGTGTTATCCTGGATGTTTTCTTGGATACAGAGAATGTTCTGAATACTTTAAGCGATTTGGACATCCCACCCACGAGATGACCAGAGTTGCGATAAACGGACTCTTACCAAATTTTGACTTAACTGGATTTGCTTGTATAGAGTCAATCGAGTTTGCGGAAAATCTGCATCCGATTATTTATGTTTGGTTTGGAAGACATTTCTCAGAAAAATATTGGGCTCCAACTGTACTATTACGATATATGCTTGATGCTGGAATTTTAGTGTCGTTGAAAGTAAACGAACCCATTATATCGTATCGTCCGCAGAAACAAGTTTGGCTACCACAGGAAAAGAAATATTCCCTGACAGAGAATCCGGATGAGAATCCTGATATGATTGATGATGAAAATAAAATTGCAAAAGATCTTGGTAGGAAAATAATTGGTAAGTTTACTCAAGGAGGATCATATGATCATAAACGAATGTGTACAAGATTAATTATGGATGATGCTGAACTTGATTTTAAAATTGCTGATACAACGGAAAAAAACACATTTCTGAGTCGGAGTAATGCTTATTTATCAGACGGGTCTAAATTAGGTACAATCATGAGCTATATTGATGGTGAGTCACCGCAATTTACTCATTTAAGATCTTCGATGCTAGCTTACGTTTCGATAAATTTATTATCGATGATAAACAGATTCCCTCGTTACGCGGTCAGAGTTGCCACGGATTCATTTTATATAAATAAAAAATATTAAGATTTGCTAAAACCGCTACTCGGTAATGACTAATGGGGATCATGGAGAATAAAACAAGAAAATATACTTGACTATTCCGAATCTGCAGACGTTGAAATCAAGGAAATATATTACCGCCGTGATTGTATCACGGACAATCAAATATTAAGATCATCGGCACCATCTGTGTTTGATCCTGTGGTCAGACATAAAACCGTTTATCTCAATGGACCTGGAGGTTCTGGAAAAACAACACGTGCCATTGAATTATTTCGTCGGAGTTTGAAGAACTCCGTTGATATGATTGTGCTGACACCTACACACAGACTAGCCAGAGAAATAAATGAACGAGGAGTAAAATCTCAAACTTATCATCATGGTTTCTTCAGATGGTGCGGGGATACGTGGACAACTGAGCGAATGGGTGAAAAATATATACCCCGGATTATCATCTGGGATGAAATTTGTACGATATCGTTAGAAACATTAAAAATATTTCTTGACTGGTTACTGACAAAAAACACTGCTGTGATAATGTGCGGCGATCATGGTCAACCACCACCTTTCGTTGGGCAGTCTCCGCACGAGTGGTTAAAAACGTTTGTGGAGATTATTATGAGGAGATAACCGATGATCATAGAGCTACTGATGATACCCTGAAAGAATTTAAAAGATTAATCAGACTACAGCCAGATAGAATACAATGTGATATAATGCGTGAAATAATTCCGGAAACTCCTGTGAATGATTTTTGGAATTTATGGACACCAAATGATTTAATAGTTGCGAGTAGAAAAATAGTTCGTGATCAATTGCAAGAGAAATTATTTCTGTTACATAAAGAAAAATTTTCAAATCTACCTGTACCATTGTGTTATCGCCCAGCAGATGCTCGACGACAGAACGTTAAAGTTGAAATTCCAGGAACAAATGAAAAACAGAATCTTGTATTAAATGATATTGTTTTGCTTGTTGTTGATGTTGTTGAGAGCGCGTTGATCATGGATAAATCGCCGTGGAAATTAGGATATGATTGTCGATGATAGAATCGAATGGTCAAATTTAGTTTATCTCGCAGTGTCTCGAGTCAGAAGAATATCTAAACTGCACAGGGTTATTATAGAAATTAATAATCAAACTGCTAGCGACGACGACGAAGTCACTGATGATGTCAAGGTTGGCATAATAAGACAAAAACTATCTGGTTATAAGCAAAGTGACCCAAAAAAAAATTAATCGCGACTTTGATACTGATACTGAATTTATTATAACACTAAAACAACGACAGAATAATCATTGTGCAAGTTGTAACTGTAATATGCTGTGGAAATATTCAAATAATAATCCAAGACAGTTCACCGTTGATAGAATTAATAGTAGTCTTGGTCACACACGCGAAAATGTGATGCTGACCTGTCTTGAATGTAATCGACGTCGGGGTGCCAGTTTACAAAAGTGAACGCGGTGGTAATTGTCTGTCTTCAGGAATTACTTGTAACTGTTCACGTACAAATCCACGCTGAGGAGCATTCGAATCTAGTCTGTATATTGCAGGTCTACCAGCGGATCTAACCACGCTAGAAATTTTATGTGTAGTCACACTCCAGATAGGATCAGTTGCTCTTTTTTTACCCCCTTCAAGTTCACCAGGTTCATATAAATACCTCACAGTTACATTACCCTGTTTTGAAAAGTCACGTCGTTGTACAGCTATATGTTTCTTTGTAATTGCATTAATAGGTTTCATAGAAGTTGCACGAGTAATTTCATTATTTAACGCAGCTATCACACTTGGTAATCTTGCAACCCATTCACGAGATCTCATGTCGCTCTGAATTATTTCCTTTGCATACTGATATCCAAATAACCGCTCAGCGAGTGTTCGATTAAATCGTTCAACTATTGCCTGATCACGATGAATTGCGGTGTGTCCTCGTCTGATTCTGACATTATGTTTTTTCATCAGCAATGATACTGTACCAAGAAATTCTTTGCCAGGATCAACTTGTAGCAACTGTGGTCATTGCAAGAGTCCTCGTTGATAAATTTGTTCAAACGCAAATGCAACTTCAGATGATATTTTTGTTGACAGTGGTTCTGCTTCTTTATATCTACTTGCAACGTCAACGACAGTTAACGCGTATTTGTATGTGCGTGATTGACGTCCACGTGTTTTAATAGTATCATGTGGTAAAAACAAAATGTCTGCTTCATGAACTTCATTGGGAACGCTGACATCAAAATACGCGTACTGAATTTTTTTAGGTGGTGGTAGATATATTTGCCATATTGCCTGTCGTGCTAACCACGCTGCAGCAACAGCACGTGAGTCTTTTGCTGCTTCAGCAAGTTTACTAATCGCTGTTCTACCCTTCCAATATCCTCTTGGGCTATAATAAACAGATTCCATTATAATAGTTATATAACTAATTACCAGCCCCTAGCATTAGTTTATCCTTCATAGCAGATTTCACTATAAAACTAGCAAGTTTCTCTCTGAGAGATTTGTCAGGTATAGAATTTAACGCATGAATCAACTTCACATCTGCAATATGTCGTTGTTGTAAATCTTTGTTTTTGTACGCAACATCATGAACACGACACGCTTGATCAAGCTTACTTATTGGATACTCTCCTGGTCTTGGTTGATCTCGTTCGTTAAGTCGGATATCAAGTCGAGTTCCAGGACCACAATAATTGTATCAGGGTATATGTTTTTCTCCGGGATACTTCGCCCCACGGAGCCCCTGGTAATTTTCCCAACGAAGTAGCGATATCACCACCTGGTTTCGTAGATTTGTCCGTGATTTTATCACGGGAGAAAAATCTGTATTTGTTTATGCCACATTTCAAACATTTACCTGTCAGTGCGCGTTTTTTATTTTTTGTTATTATTGTTGTTAATCCATTAGTTTCATCAATGGTGGGAGTGGGTGCCTTGCATCGAACACAATATAGATTCATATTATTTATTATTATGGAATTGACTTCTCAGCGACACGAAAACAGGAGCCAGTCAAACATCACCCAGCGCTACCGAATTCTATTAGAATGATAATAATTGGGCCATCTGGAAGTGGTAAGACGCAATTATTCCTTAATCTGATAATGAGATGAGTCAAATGGGATAAGTTATATTTAGTGGCACGATCTGTAGATGATCAACGATGCTATGAAGTACTTAAAGATTTTAATGAAAATGCAAAGTTGCTGGATGAAGACGGTAATGATATTATTGATTTTATTACCAGTATTGATGAAGCGCCATCTGTAGATGACCTTGATGGACTTATTAATAATTTAGTAGTGTACGATGATATTATGCTAGACAAACAATCAAATCCAGCTCGGATATTTTCTCGAGGTAGACATAAAAACACAGACGTGATTTATGTTACTCAAAGATATACGCAAATACCTAAAGTAATCAGAGACAACTGCACTATTTTGGTTGTATTTAACGGAGTTCATAATCATACTTTACAAAATATTTATTATACTTGGTATTCAGGGGACATGGATATGACTAAGTTCAAAAACTTTTTTTCAAAAGCACAAGCTACCATGTTTGGTTTTATAACAATAAATTTACATGATCGTAGGTCGAGATATCGTAACAGACTTGATAAAATATTTGGTTAATTATAGCAGCAGAGAGGGTGAGACCACGCGTACGTGACCTAGACGTAAACGAGTCGCATAACGTTGGAAAACTACACGTCAAACAACGAATAACAAAAACGAACTAACCCACAAGGTTTCGTTAATGCTGTCTCCGCCCGCAACAACGAAATGTACCCGGTTAGCGGCTTCGGTTTGACGTTATTGACCCTTTATTTTCAGACTTCGTAGGAACCTTTATTTTTCATAAATAAGGTCTCAGGCAAAATGGTCTGTTCACCCTCTCTGCTGCTAAAGATGTGATTAAAATATCATAATTAGAATTATACTTGTCAGCATTAATTATATGACATACACCTGTTTTGTGTGTGTGTGTGTGTGTGTGTGTGTGTGTGTGTGTGTGTGTGTGATTTAGATTTTTAACGTAGCTTTAACAATTTTTGTCATATCACTACGATGTCTGCAGTGTGGGAGTTTTTAGTGATGTCTAGCACTGTGCATTATGTCGCAGACATTTAGCATCATATCCCACCCAGTCACATTATACTGACACCAGACCGACCAGTTCTAACACTAACCTCTTAATGCTGAGCGCCAAGCGAGGCAGCTGCTTGTACCAATCTGATTTAAATCAGATCTCCACTGTTATACATGAAGATCTGACAGCGACCGCTTTGGGGTCATGTTCTGGTACCTATGTTATAACCATAATCGCTAATTTTATCAGCCAATTAGATGAAGTCTTATATCTTAACGTTCGAAGACTGAGCAGCGTGGATGAAGAACATGAATGTGTACCGAACGATTTGATTCACTTTAAGATTTTTGAAAGTAGCATTTCCATTGGCTAAATCAAAGGTCACTTGAAAATGACCCCTAAGCGGCCGTCGTCAGATGTTCACGTAGCATAGCGGAGATCTGATTTTAATCAGATTGCTGCTAGCACCATTTTTATAAGTCTGGTATAACTCGGTCGGGGTTCTAACTCACGACCACCCGCATCCGAAGCGGACGCTCTAACCACTTAGGCCACCAGACAACTGTTTTGTAAAAACAAAAAAGGAACTTTTAAAACTATTTTGTAGTGAATTCATTACAGTCGTAACAAGATTCATCCGGAATTTCCGTACATTCCTTACTGACGGAAACTACCGACCGGTACAGTAAAAAATTACCGTGGTACGTACCACCGAAGAAAATACCGCGGTAAACCGGTATACCGATAATACCGCGCAAATTTCCACCCTCACGTGAACAAAAAGAGGCAAAATGTATCAGAGCTGTCAAGGCTCCTTAAGTGTCAGGAGTGAGATGTGGGGGGCCATGCACGGTAGCTCGCTGGTCGGGGATCTGGGGCAGAGTACGGTTTGGTGGGGGAGGGGGTTCTCCCCAACTTATTATGGGTATGGCAGCTTCCTACGAGGTAATTTTCTGCATAACGCGACCTATCGTGTGCTTATCTTATATACACTGGATGTCTATAAGTTACTAGTTCTGCATCACCAGTTTTATTTCGGGAAAATGTCGGAACTTGCTGGTGATAGCACTATTTTAAAAATGAATAAATTTCACTTTTTCAAAACATGGACGCACCCTATGCTCTCAAATAAAATCTATATCTTCTTAAAATCGAGATCACTGTAACGAATCGGTTCACCTGTTTGTCGTCTGATAATGTCCAATGATTTTTTGCAAGAGTCAGAGCACACGATTAGCATATTTGTCAAGACGCGCACATGATTACCATATTTGTCAAGAAGCGAGAGATCGAATCCAAATATGAGTAAAAAAAAACATGATGGATGTTAATGTTGTTGCTTTCTGGTGGCTTTTGCAATTGTTAGGTGTTGACTTAAAAAATCTGCCATACACGATTATTACTTTTCGTTGTAAAACCTGGTCTTGTTTACACAGTCTGAGGTCGACGTGTACTTTCATGCTTATGTTGGTCTGTCCTTTCTCACCGACAATCCTGGCGACAACCCGCGTCACAAGTGGTTACATGTATCGTTTTAATTCTCTCGGACAAGTTTCTGTTGTTTACGGGTACAAGTTACAGAATGAGATCCATTGTGCAGCATATAAATCAAGATCCTAACTTTGGAACAAGTACATGCCATCCTAAAGATATTTTCTTTTTCTGTAATACCGAGATAATCAGAGTAACGCCCCTTGTATAACCTGGGCTCAATATTGCGTCCGCTTATCGATGGTTTTCCATTATAATAATAATAATAATAATAATAATAATAATGAGGACTTTGTATAGCGCCTAATCTTTAGAAGCTCTAAGCGCTTTACAACATTTGACAACACTTAAAAAACATATATAATGATATGATTACAAAATTAAAAACAAACACCACGAAAGTAGAAACAGAAAATATGCTGTAAATATTTAAGGCAAGGATACATTATTAGGTCTTTAAGTCTGTTCTTGCAGTTGAAATAGGTGAGTTTTAAGAGCGCTCTTGAATGAGATCACTGTGTCTTTGTGTCTAAGTGCAGTGGGCAATTCGTTCCACGTTGCTGGGCCCTGGTATGCAAAAGAGCGTTGTCCATATGATTTCATTTTCATAGTGGGAATAATGAGAATACGAGTGTCAGAAGAGGAGCGTAAGTATCTTGCAGGTGTGTACACATGGGTGAGGTCAGATAAGTATGTTGGACTGGAGCCCGTCAGTGAAACGTAGCACAGAGAACAAATTTTGTGTTTAATTCTGGATCGTATGGATAGCCAGTGTAGGGTACAGAGCAGGGGAGAGGCGTGCTCTGATCGTGGTACTCTAAGGATGATCTGAGAAGCTGTGTTTTGAACTTTTTGAAGTTTCTGAGTAGATATTGAGACGAACCAGACAGAATTGAGTTACAACAGTCCAGTCTTGAAAGTACTAAGGAACACACAAGTGTTTTAGTGGCATCAACTGAAAGATACTTGCGAATGGAGCTGATGCGTCTCAGCTCAAGATATGCAGCCTTGCATATGTTCATGACATGTTGGTGCAATGAGAGAGTACTGTCAAGAGTAACACCGAGGTTTCGTACTGACTGTGTGAATTTAATGTTGGTGTTGCTGATATTTATTGTCTGAGGTAAAGGATGTGAATGAGAAAGTCTTTGTGTTGTAATCAGAATGGCTTCAGTTTTATCATCATTCATCTGCAGCTTGTTACATGTCATCCATGATTTCACATCGGAAATGCACCTCTCTACTCCTTGGGTGGTAGCTTCAACTTCAGTTGGATGGCTAGTTTTGTATATTTGGGTGTCATCAGCATACAGTTGGTGAGACACTTGATGATGATCTATGGCACTTGAGAGGGGCTGAGTGTATAGAATGAAGAGAACAGGTCCAAGAACAGACCCCTGTGGAACACCACAGCATAGATCAACTGGGCTGGAGTGTTTTCCATTTGCGGACACAATTTGTGTCCTGTTGACCAAGTAGGACTTGAACCATAGTAAGGCCGTATCATGAATGCCAAATACATGCTGGAGACGGTGAAGTAATATATCATGGTCTATAGTGTCAAATGCTGCAGACAAGTCAAGGAGAGTGAGGACTGTAATCTTTCCGCTATCCAAAGCAGAGAGAAGGTCACTGACTACTTTCAGAAGAGTAGTTTCAGTACTGTGGCAAGGGCGATATGCAGACTGTACATTGCTAAAAAGACTGTTTGAATTCAGATGAGATACAAGTTGGGATAGAACAACTTTTTCTAAGATTTTTGACATGAATGGGAGATTAGAAACTGGGAGGTAGTTCTTTAAATCATTATGGTCGAGTGTTGGTTTCTTCAGCAGTGGCTTTACAATGGCAGTTTTGTAAAATGACAAACAATACGTACTCATCAAAGTTTTAAGATTTAATATGTTGAAAACACGTATCCAAAAGCGTTTTAAGAATGCATGAGAGAATTCAGGATTTGCGTGTGAGCGTGATTTCTATACAAAATGTGTGATGTTGACCTGAGATCATATGATGCTTTCTGCTGAAATTTCTCCAAAGCTGTTGACGGCATACGTTATGAAAATATTCGTTTTCAGGTTTCTTTTTTTGGAAGGGGGGGGGGTAAATCTACGTTTTGATTCCACATCAACATCCAAAATTGAAAGGCTCCTATGCCAAGACGAGTTGTGTTAAAGATGGTCATATTTTGTTCCGTGTTTTTTATTGTTGGACTTGATGGCTTTTTTCTCGATTTTTTTTTTTTTCTCCTTTTATGCGGGGGTTGGGGGGGTTGGGGGTTTGGGTTACATAAAGTTGATGTTAGTTTTACTTAAAGCAATGACAATCACACGTGCTTGCGCAACAGCATCATTTTGTATAGATCTGAATGACCTTCAAATTCGAACACGTTCTGTCTAATTTAGTCAAATGACAAAAAGCGGCTGTTGAGAAATTATTAATTTTTAATAACAGCAGCCATATTGGATGGCTGATTGAAATTATTTGTATGCACTGAAAAGCCATTCATGACTAAAATTTCTAATTTCTGTTAAGTTCGGTCACTTTCTGTTGAATAGTTTCTAAGAAGTCGTCTCCTTTTAGTAATGGTAGCCATATTTCATGGTACAGCGGCATCTGGATGCTTCTGTAAATTTTTATCAATTTCTATTCCGCAGTTTTCGAGAAGACGCCATTTTTAACTATTTTTAATAACGTCAGCCATACTTAACCGCTCATCGGCGTCATATGAACGCAACTGAGAGCCATCTATAACCAAAGATGCTTTCTGTCAAATTCTGTTGAACGGTGATTGAGACGTTGTCGTTTAAATGTTTCTCTGTTTCATTAATGGCTGCCATATCTGACTGTTAATCGGCATCAACTGAAAAAATGTGAAAGACTTTCATGCCAGAATACTTTCCATCAAAATTGGTCAAAATCTGTTGAACTATTTTTCAGCAAGTCGTTTCAAGATTTTTCTTGTCAATCTTTATTTCTGTTTCTTCTTAGTAAAGGCGACCAGACCCAATGACAGATTGGCGTTATTCGAACAAATTTAGAAAACGCTTCAGGCCACGATGCTTTCTGTCAAATTTGGTAAAAACATGCTGAGCGGGTTTTGAGAAAACTCAAGTTTAATTGTGTCTATTTTTTGTAACGGTGTCCATATTTGATTATGGATCATCATCGTTTGAACAAATTTTAAAGAGCTCAGTGTCAATATGCTTTCTTTTATGAGCGGTTATTGAGAAGAAGTTGTAAATATCAACTGTGAACATCCCATGCACAATGGACGACGCATGATGCACGAACGATCATAACATGAACCCACCTGGCTTCCTGACCAAATGAGCAGCGTTAAGTTACACGATTGAAAAAGATTCATATCCTGATGATACTCGCGCGATTTTTTTTATCCCTTTAAAAGGACATCCAAGCAGCAACATTCCAAATTTCAAGAGAATCATAAACAGCGCAAAGAATCCATGTGTGCAATAAAATATGCATTTCATTAAAAGGATTTTCTTGGTATTAATGACTACTAGCGGTAAGAGACTTTTGATTAGGGTCTTCCTACGTACACCATTCAGATGAATCTTTTGTTTTCTTTACTCCATCAAACATAATTGTCTCCAAAAAACATCAACGGTCACAACAATGAAGACCATGAATTGATTCCTACTGACGATGACGTTTTGACGTACTCGGACTAATCACAGTTGCGTAAGAAGGCATTGATACTACTAAAAACTACTGAAAAATGGATCGAATCTGTTGACACTGACTCAGAGGTAAAGATACTGTTGACAATTAAGCCAATGACACATTGTGTCTATTGAATGCAGCTCCCCGAAGCACCAATCCCACTGACAATAACTCTGCAGAACTGATTCTACTGCTAGTAACTCTCTGAAGAATTTATCCTATTGTGAAGCAATGCTCCTTTAAATACTAACCCTCTGAAGTACATTAATTTTCAACATTATCTGCATAAAAACATCATTCATTCACACACTAACGTTTAAGCACGGATCATGTTGACAGTAAGTTTCGAAGCACTGATTCTTTTGACAGTTCCTACTAGTATAAAAGATATCTTATATTACTTAACTGAAACACTGATTTTATTCACAGTAACTTTCCGAAACAAAGATCCTACTGAGAGTACATGTTGACAAACGCTGTGAAACACCGATCCTATTTACATTAATTCTTTGACCCACTGAATCTACTGATAGTTACTATGAAACACCAATTAAGTTGTATTAAGATTCTATGGTCTTAAATTTAGTAAAAGAAACGAGCAAAAACCAACAAGTTCTGTAGAATTCAATAAATAATTAGAATACAAAGTGAAAATTTAAAAACAACAAACAGTTTTGATGTGCATGTAGTCTCGAACATACTAATGTGCCAGTGACCTGTATTGTGGCGATGTGGTAAATCTTTTGATGTATCACTGTAATATAATCCAAAAATATTCTTATCGAAAATCACTGTAATTTCAAATTAATATCATAGTCCAAGAATATTTATAAATGAGCACTTTGTATTTCCAGCGAATAATAATCTGAATAAATAATTCCACCAAAATGAAACACTGACCACAACAATAAGACTGGTTCTGCTTCAGATGTTAAATGCAAGAATGAGTAATTTCTCAAGCAAACAACATTATATAAAAACCTAAAACGCAAAAATTTAACCAGAATGAGGGTCAAAAGTTCAATTCCAGAACATTCTAAGATGTCAACAAGATAAGGTCTATTAGTAAAATTATAATAAAGAATATGGGAAATATCAAGATGATCAGGTTTATCATGGGGGAGTTCAAATGTCCTTGACTCAGATTAAAATAGACATGTTTACTTCCATTCTGATATTTAACCAACACTAAGAGAAATTTTAGCTATATATTATTTGCTTACAAAAAGGTTACTGGTCAGGTACACAAGGGACTTAATTTTGGACAAGGTCAAATCCAAAATACCATTATACATAACATATAATCATGGAGAAAAAACTAACAAATACAAATTAAATATATATAACTATTGACAGCAACCTCCAAAGCACAACACAACAGCAGTATTCAAACTCTATTGACTCTAAGAAATACATATACAATGGACTGAATCCACTAATATTCTAATTGTACCTGATCATCAAGGAACAGCCACCATCCCCCACCCCCATCATTTATCACTAGTAAATCTGTCGTATAAAAAATAATACACTGAAAATGTTTTTAACAAGTGGCAGTCCTAGACTGATATACATGAAATAACTAATAAGTTTATAGTATTGTCAAGCACTGGGGCATCATGCTGCAGGCATGTAGCATGATGTCCCACCCAGTCACATTATCCTGACACCAGGCCGACCAGTCCTAACACTAACCTCTGACTGCTGAGCACCTAGTGAGGTAGCTCTTAGTACCATTTTTATAAGTCTGGTATGACTCAGTGGGGGTTGAAACCCGTGACCTCCTGCGTCCAAGGTGGATGCTCTAAGCACTAGGGCACCGGAGTGGTCTCCACGGGGAGAAATAAAGATAAAATGACACTTATAAAGATTATTAGTCCAAGCCAATTCATGATTAAGAAAGTAATTTATATTATTAAGAGCACCACAATGCATGGCAGTCATTTCAACTTGTAATCAATGGGCAAAATAATTTGCTGACATAGATAGATAGCA
Organism: Megalonaias nervosa; assembly: GCA_016617855.1. Classification (NCBI taxonomy): domain Eukaryota; kingdom Metazoa; phylum Mollusca; class Bivalvia; order Unionida; family Unionidae; genus Megalonaias; species Megalonaias nervosa. Next base: position 182,031 of record JAECUM010001480.1, read on the forward strand.
CAGATAGAAAACTACATTGCCTGGGACAACTAAAAATTAATGCCAGGAAAGTATTTTCCCAACTTGAAAGCCCAGTCGGGCAACACAAAAATATTATTAAAACATCATAATGTTAAAATTATAGTTGCATTTTATATCTTGTTAGGTATATTTAATATGTGTTGTTTGTTGCCTTTTTCTGCATTATTATATCCGATGTATACATATATTTTGTAATTGATCTTAGTCCAAAATTAAGTTCACTGGATACCTGACTAGGGATATTGATTTTGTAAACAACATAATACAGGCTAAAAAAATTTCTATGAGTGTGTATTAAATATTCATATCATTATTAATGTAAACGTGCTTACAGTATTGATTTTAACCCTAGAAACATCTGGAATGGAAGTTTCCATTAAGAGCCAGAGTATTTTCAGAAAATGGTAATTGCGGCCTAGGTCAAGAAGAAAGGTTTATAATCTTGTTTATCTAAAAATTACTCATACCTCCCTCAACATCCCGAAGCAGAATCGGTCTTTTATTGTTGTGTCCAGTCATTGGGTGGAATTATTTATTGAAATTATCATTCACTTGAGATACAATGTGCTCATCGATAATATTCTTGGACTAAAACATTAATTTGGAATAATAGTGAATTCATATAAGAACATTTTTGGATTATATTATTGTGAGATAGCAAAAGACTCAGCACATCAGCACAGTTCAGGCCATTGGCACATTACCACATTCGAGACTACAGGCACATCAACACATTCAATATTGACACTTATTTGGAATACCACTGGAATTCTGTATAATGTGCCTAGCATGAATGGCGTAGGAGGCCAATGACACTATACTCATACAAATATACATATCATCTGTATCTTAATCTCCCTATGTTTCATTTGAAAGTGCAGGGAGACAAACGTCTTTTTACACAGGTAACCATTAATAGATGTTTATTTTCACAGTAATTCTGTGCAAACTAAACAAGTGTCTGTTTCAGGCAAGTAACTGCTTAACAGAAATGAAATGGGTACAAAATTTTCAAGTTTGTTCTGTATTTAACCAATATTTATTTTAGTTGACAAAGCCATTAACTTTGCACTCAAAGTAAGGTACTTTATCCTCACCATATATTCAAGTTCTGTTTCTGGCTGGTCTCATAGCATTGGTAAGATTTCCTGTGTGGTGTTTCATGAAGATATTGACACGAAGAAATCACAGATAATCCAAAGATAGTTGAAAACAAGCAGATTCCAGTAAGTGATTTGTCCTGCATTTTGTTATATGTACTGGCATAAAGTTTTGTAGAGGAAAGGGCTTGGTGACAATGTTGATACAGTAAATGAGTTAAGGCACAACTGTAGAGGAAGAAACTACTAATGACTTACAACATGGACAATGGAACCCATGTGAGATCTCATTAATACAAAACTGCATACAAAATGCAAGCCCCAGATTCAGCAGCAATAACTCCACTAAACGATGGTACAGAAGCTAACAATCGTATTTAGCTTTAGTTATATCAATATCTAACTGCATATAAAATTTTCTTTAAGTCCAATAACAATCTCATAATTATATGGATCCAACAGTTATGGAGTCACAACTCAAGATGTCTACAAACTCTGGATGAAATAATTCCTATGCAAAAGTGCAACTGTATTGGACCATCAAACAGGGATCACAACTCCAATAAATAATGATGTAGAATGATGACAATCAACCTTGGCTGAGGCATCATCAATATTAAGCTGCATAAAAAATCTGGCTGAAATCCAATAACAATTAAGGGAGTTTTTGTATCAAAAAGACATTTGGTTGGTCTGACAATCAAAAGCAATAAATCACTAAACGATGTAGAACATTGACAATCAAACTTTGCCAAGGTTTTATTAAAAGCAAGTTGCATGCGAATTTTGGTTGACATCTAATAATAATAAGTAAATGAGTTACTGTGAAGAAATGAAAGTGGGCAGGTCTGAAAATCAGGGGATATAACTCTGTTGTACAATAATGTAGAATAAAAACCATCTTACTCAGCCAAGGTCACATCAATACAGTAAGTTGTGTACTAAATATGAATGAAATCCAATGATAATCAGGCATACAAGTGACAAAACCTGGACATCAAACCAGAAGATTTGTAAACTTTTATCAGTAGGTTGGCTTTTAAAGCAGTAGATTTTAGTGTATTAAATTTAACAGGAAGAGCTGAATATCTATCTCACTGTTCACTGCAAAGATTTTGACAAATAAAATCCTCATGCATTTTGCCAGGAGACCACTGACAACATTCATTGTCATTATTAAGTTACCCACTTAAAAGAATCTCACTAGTTTCCTGATCGAGATTGAAATTTCGGTTAAAGGAACTTGAAAATACATTTGCTTTTGTGAAATCTGAATTTATAAGAAAAAAAGACATCAGAGTATGTAACGTCCGTCTGAAGAAAAATGACTTGAATTTGTGGAAAAGCGTCGATATGGGCTACCTAGTGTGTGAAATTTGACTTCCCGTTCTGATGTCAGTCGACCTCGGAACACGCTACACAGAGCCGTTATTTAGGTAGTATGACGAGCAACCTAAAAAACATAAGTATCAGGGGAGGCGTCTTACACTGTAGGACTAGATCCAGAAAATGACGAAGTTCATAACATAGTTTTCTCTACAGAAACACTTGTATCAAGGATATGTCTCTACTGATAAATGTAAGTGTGATCATGAGCATTCATAAATTTCAAGTTATCGAATCTTAATATCATTTCCATCGGTTCACAAGGGTCTTCTTCAGCAGGAACCAGTGACAAGGGCAATAACTCTGACAATTGAACCTGAAAAGAAGAAACCTTTTTAAAGGCACCTTCCAAATGGCAACAGATTGTGCCTGGGTTGCTTGCTGGTTACGAGAAGTCGACGAACGGAAAATGTCATCATCATAATAATCATGACTTTTTCTCCTACAGTACAGTATCTAAAGTTGTCGTTATGCGCACCTAAACATTGTATGAAAGAAGCGGTCCAAAGGTCTGACCGTTGGTCATTATATTTTGTTTCCTTAAAACAATGAACCTACGAAGACATATTAGTATAACTTACCTTCTTTATAACATGGTCAAGCTTAATAACTCCCATAGCTTTAGTTATGCCTACCGCTTGAGTTATGTTGGCGACAGATTGGACAATTGTTGAGAAATTGCGTGCAACTTGGAATTCGAAACTGTTGCGCTCTTTCTCAAGAAATTGCATGATGAGGTTTTCTGCCTGTTTTAAAATCAAACTCTATCAGAAGGCGCCTTTAGAGATTTCAGCATCGTACATGTATAATTCATGCCTCACACTATATACATTTATCCTATTAGATGCATACAAATGTTTATATATTTGCGACTTTTTGTGTGGGAAAACCCATAGCAATGTTTTGTCCGTTTCGAATGCAAAAATTTGGCCTGTTACAAGGTGTCAGTAATCTCTCTCTCTCTCTCTCTCTCTCTCTCTCTCTCTCTCTCTCTCTCTCTCTCTCTCTCTCTCTCACACACACACACACACACACACACACACACAGAGTTTTTAATATATCTGCTATATAATTTGAGCATACAAAAGTGTATAAAACCTTTAGTAAATAAACTCTTATTTAGAGGCCCTCTAAACACGATGATGCTTTTAGAAATTGATGGACCTATTTTATGAATCGAACAAAATTCTTAATTAGATGCCATCTAAACACGTTGATGTTTTTAGAAATTGCTGGACCTATTATATCAATCGACTCAAATAAGCAAACCTGAATCACTTAGCTGTTACTGAAATACAGAAAATAAAGAAAGGGTTTATTTCTTAAACAATATATTCCACTGATAGTTTTAAAACTCAGTATTTATCTCAACTGTGTAATTATTTCATATTGAGTCATAAATATAATCAAATTTATTTCGTTATTTATTTAAACTCATTTGACTACTTTCAAGCAAAGAGTTTTAACAATAATTGTATTAAAAATATTTGTGTTTTTAACTGGGTATATTTTATGCTTAAATTATTTAGATTTTATTTATTATTCTCTATTTATTGAATGTTTTACTTTTTCATTTGAATTAGTTCTATTTAACCAAAAATATTGTGTTCAGTGTACGATATTCTCTATAAGTAGGAGGGACATATTAATCAAACGTTTTGTCAAAGAATGTTGCAAAGAACTATTTGTTACATCGATAGTCACTGAGAAAAAAATTGTACTGGTGGCGGGGGCATGTTTCACAGAAAAGAAGGATACTGCTAGCTGTTTTATGATTTCTCAAGAGAATTTTAAGAATTTAGACCCAAAAAAATATTGTAATGTTATGAAACTCTATAGAAACTGTTAATATCAGCTTGTGGAATACTGTTTCATGGATATTAAGCCTATTACAAATTGATGTATGACGTATTTAGACCAAAAATAAATACATTCAAGATTCAGTTTGTGTCTTTTTTATTTATTTCCTCACCTGCATTAGTTATTTTTAATCATTTAGGCCTGAAGTGATATTATGAAGGATGAAATGGTGTATATGGATTGCTATTTTCAGCTTGTCGAACCGTAATTCACAGTTATGAAGCTTTTTCCATGCTTTGGAATCATCCATTTTTAGAAATTTCAGGATTAAAAGAATATTTGGAAGGTATTAAAGGTCTAAATGGGCTGTTACTATCGCCCTGTTGGAAGCCATAATTCACAGTTCTCCACAACACACACAGTGGTTGTTGTTGCTCTTGTTGAAAAGAGGAACTCTGAGAAGGAGAGGTATTTCAGAGCCGGACCAGGTCAAGTGTGGGGGGGGGGGGGAGGCTGGGTGTTTAAAAATTTAAAAAAGGACCTGACTTTCCTCGAATGGATACCAAAGCAAAAGTCTGTGTGTCTATTTACTCAAAGTGTGCATAATTCCCAATAAACGCGCGCAAAAATAAAACGATGAAAAAACTCATCCACCCCACGAGCCGGCCTTGTACTTGTATCACGTCCACGTACTTGACCAAGGACACGAAACAATCATGTCGTCCAGTTAGATCAGGGGTCTCAAACACGCGGCCCGCGGGCCGCATGTGGCCCGCCAAGCCGTACCCTGTGGCCCACAAACTGATTGGCGTCACAAGGTGTCATGAGAGATACAAAGGTGGTGTGGCCCTTGGGCCATCGAAAATGCCATCATGCGGACCTCATGGTGGTTTGAGTTTCAGACCCCTGTGTTAGATAAATAACTTTTATCAAAAGTTCGTTTTGTTTTTCCAATGGGAACCCAATCTCCTGTACTTAACACTTTTTTAATTTTTCGAATCTTACACGTTCCAAACAAACGCAATTTGACGCGTCACTGCAGGTGCACATCCGAAATCTGTTGAGTGTTCTATTCATTATAATCATTGATCAGACGTGGTAACCCGTCTATGTCTTTGGGAGTATGTGGATGTATATAATATCTCCACAAGGTTTATTTTTTAAGTTGTTTGAAAAAATGTTCCACGCCACTGGCATTCGTTTCAGGATCTTGAACAGTGAAAAAAAATTCATAGGTCTTTTCATCAATTCTTTTTCAAACGTTTGGTTCAGAAATTCGGTGCCTTTACCTGTTTGGCATCGTATAAGATCTCGAGCACTTTGTCTCAAAAGCAGATACAAATGACGATAATAATTATTATTATTATCATTGTCACGTTTGCTAACCCCCAGCTATAAAGTCATGTATAAGCAAACTATAATCTACTGTCTTGGAAATATAACCGCGGCCATGTGTTTGATGTCTAAAGGTTGACGCGGACTAGCGTTAATCTCTTACGCAAGGTTACATGACCAGCCGGAGACCCGGAATCTTGAATAGACCAAGGCGATATATCGCACAATCCAAACCAGGGGTCTCAAACTCAAACCACCCTGAGGTCCGCATGAGGGCATTTTTTATGGCCCAAAGGCCGCGCCACCTTAGTTTTCTCTCATGGCACCTTGTGACGCCATTCATTTTGCGGGCCACAGGATACGGCTTGGTGGGCCGCATGCGGCTCGCGGGCCGTTTATTTGAGATCCCTGATCTAAACGAAGGATTGTAATTATCACGCGTAGGTGTTAAAGAGGAGTTACAAGATCAAAAGGAAGTACACGTGGTGAATGGGGTGTATTCTTATTCGTCCCCACGTTGACAGACAGCGGGAGGGACATTGTCCCCTAAGTTTGATTGGATCGGTTCACAGCGACATCCAATCCGAATTGAGATAGAGGGTGTGATTACAATTTAGATCCGAATGATAACTTTCATAACTCGTAAGCGAAGTTAGTTTCGCCTAGACAGATTGTTGAGAAATAGGGTTACTCCGAGAGAAGCCACTCGTAATTTGGCGGTAAAACTTAAAGGTAGATTCTAAGGAAAGATAAAGATTCGAAAGGTCAGTACGTTATTTGCTCGATTTTGCAGAATATTACGGCATCATAACTGCAATTATTTGTAGCATGTATACTTAATTACTAGCATCGCTTAGTATGGAGAATTACCTTTGTAGTGTTTCATTTTCATGCGTATTTGAGAAATGGGCTTGAGTTTTACGTAGAGAATTATGTAGATTGTTAGCTTGTGGTCAGAATTAATTTTGTAATTCGCTATTAGGTTACTTCGTAGTAAACTAGTGCATTTATTAATGTGTTATGTTAAAATTTACACATGCTTGAACTGTGAATTTTGAATGGTTGAAATATGTAAGATTCGTTACTATGGACGTATGAATATATCAAAGCATGGATATTTGAATATTTGTTTACTTTGTATAAATTGTAAGGTAAAGAAATGCGTCTGATTATTGTGATATTTTTAGGAATATGTACTGATGTGACAGAATTTATTGATGTTTGTATAAGAAGTAATTGATACTGTGCTGTATTATGACGTTTGTTTTACCATACAAGAATGTATGGGTATCTCGATGTGAATGAACGCGTGACCGAAGAAATTTAATAGCCGTTATCTGATGATATGCTGTGTGTAGTGTGAGATGAGAGGGCTAAGGAAAGATATTTTACCGTCCTTGTGTTTTCACAGGAAGCTTTTTAGGGGACAGAGATTTTCCGGTTCCGTTGAGTCCCGAGTCTCTAAGAGGTGGAGACGGAACTGTTACTAACCGGACAGTCGAAGTCGACAGAAGTCTAGTCGGTGGAGAGAAGGTGGAGGAGGAGGAAAAGGAGTCTGGAGGAGAAAGCGGAGGAGGAGGAGGAGTATAGAGATGTCGAGGAGGAGGAGAAAGAATTTGGAAAAGTCGAGGAGGATGAGGAGAAGAAAGTTGGAGAAACAGGAGAGAGAAGAATACGACAGATTAGTAGAATACAAGAACAGGTGGAAATCGATCTGACACTGCTAATCAAGTGATGCAATAGGCTATTAAAAGGTCGAGCGGAAGGAGTGTAATTGGAAACCTGAAGCATTTGATTATTGAATTGTTATTAAATTGATATTAAATTATTATTCATTGAATTTCAGCCTTTTGTATATGTAACCATCTAACCGTCGGCATTGCTGACTGGGGGCTCGAAGCTTTACATCTATCTTTCACTAAATTTAACTTCCAACAAAATCGAGCCTGGGCGGGACTTCTATAATATACTGTAGTTTAATTAAAATATTGGGAGCACCCCACCCCAACCATTACATCCCCCATAATCATCATCATCATCGTTATCGTCGTCACCATCATCATAATACATTTAATGGTAATAAAATCGACCATTTCAAATATCGCGACGTGTGGATATCATGTTCCTTCGTACTTTCATTCCTTTATTCATTCGGTAATTTATTTATTGTTTCATGGATGGATGGATGATTCAGATCTGCACTTCTTCCATAACTGAACAAGCCCAGAGAGGCTGTACGAGTTGTAGTTTCTGTCAGGCTTGAAAACAATGTCTTTTGGAAACATGTGAGACCATGTTAATTCTTATCTATATCAGATTTTGTATATTGTATGATTTTGTTTAACAAAACGACCAGGCAAGATTGAGGATTATGGATATCATGTTCGTTCATTATTTCATTCCTTTATTCATTCAACGATTTATTTATTGTTTCAGAAGCAATTATATCTTCTTCTATCCACGAAATATTTTTGGGGTGGATGGGGGTAAATATGCTATGTGTTACAAATGTCGAAGTTACACATACGCGAAATGTGCGCCAAATCTAACACTTTTAAAACTGTACATATTCTGTCATTCCTGCTCGCACACATTATAACTGAAGACAAATCCGACAAAACAGTGTATAAAACACGATATTCCCCAAACAATATACGTAGAAGCGACATTTAGTGGAAATTCCTATATGTATGCATGTATGTATGCAAGCATGCATGTGAGTGGGTGGGTAGGTAGGTAGGTAGGTAGGTACATATACAGCTTACCAAGATCACATTTTCCTGCCACTGATTCGCTTTCTCAGATACATGGTCTTAACTATCATTATATACAAGTGTAAGATAAACCCAACCCATTTATACATGTATTAAAACGCGTTTATTAAGTCATTAAATATTACAAACTCAATGATGCGAATTTGCTCTAGAACTTACATTCATAAATTTTGTAACATACAGCCAGCTCAAAGAAATGTAAGATCCAGAATGGAAATATGATATCCCAGATGCAAAAGTTTGTAGATGGCGGAAACATTTAATTGCTGACCTACTCAAAACTTTGATTGGGGTCAGTTGTTGTATCCCTTCTTGCCTTGCTAGCGCTAAAAAGTAACTACACTCAACATCGTTCAACCTTTATTTTGTATTTAATTGTTCTTATCTACAGCAAACACAATGTAGACTTACCATATTACTTGCGTTTTGTGCGTTTGTAGTGTTTTGTTGTCTTCATTTGTGTAATTTTTGTTCTTTTGTGGCTTTATGCCCTTAAAAAGGGAATCGGTGGATTTTAAAAGCGCTTGGGCTGGTTTCGTACCAGTTTTACACTGTTCTTTGTCAGTTTTTCTGTCACA